>JAQMCX010000008.1:9488120-9522831 GCA_029814765.1 Acanthurus leucopareius | reverse complement strand
TCTGTGAGTTTGTGTGAGCTGTGTGTGTGTGTGGGTATATGTGTGTGTGTGTGTGTGTGAATGTGTGTGTGTGTGTGTGTGTGCCTGTCAGCACGAGAGTAAATATTTGTGCAGGAGCTCTGGAGAAGGTCAGGGTCAACGTATGACAGACAGCCCGCTGGGAAATAAGACACACATACTAAGGCAGACTCACACACATGCATACACACACACACACACACACACACGTACAGATAGAGAGAATAAAGTAGGGATGGCTAGAAAAGGAGAGAGACAGAAAGACAGGACAGAGAAAGGAAAACTGAAACAGACAGGCAGGAGGGCAAACAGAGAGATGGATGAAGGGAGACAGACAGAGGAGAGACAGAGATGGACAGAATGAGGAAGAGGAAGAGCTTCATCCCATAGTTCCTCTTGGCCGCTCTCAGTAATTGGCTGGTACCTAGAGGACAGAGAGTAGATCAGAACGAAGCCTGAATCTACTCATGTGCTTCATGTACTGGACATCACAAACCATTTCATATCCGGTTTGACCATGTGTGTGTGTGTGTGTGTGTGTGTGTGTGTGTGTGTGTGTGTGTGTGTGTGTGTGTGTGTGTGTGCATGTGCGTGCGTGCGTGCGTGTGCATGTGTGTGTTTGGGTCAGAGGAGTAATAAGATGCTGTAAACACAGCGAGGGTCGGTCCTGAGGTGTCAATCATGGAAGCCCATGTCTCCTGTCTGGACACAGCTCGTATCTCACGTCCGCTCTCTGACCATCTGATCTGCCTCCTTTCTGTCCAACAGAAGTCTGCCAGGCTGAAATAATTGCTGCGATACAGTTCAATGTTTGCTTTAGGAATACATCACAGCCTTTATGATGCTGCCTTCTGTTACCTCCATTGTGATGAATTACAGTGGTTGAACTGGGATACATGGTTGTCGATAGTGTGAACTAGTTTTACTCAAAAGACAAACTACTGTAGCACAACTATTATTGATCATTTTCAGGCGCCACATACACACTCAGGATAATATATTTACAAAAGCACAGTTTTTCTGATTAAATGTGACATGTGAGACAGTTTTCTTTTGGCCAAATCAAAAAAATAGCGAACCATTTAAGCCAAGAATAGGATCTGGCCTATATTTGAAAATATGTGTATTTACTGATAATTACTGCTCATTTAAAATGTATCTGATGGTCTGACAGATTTTTTTTTTGATCACATACATCAAAAGATGGTTCAAAATTTGTTTTATATATTTGTGTTATGTATGTAATTACTGCAGTTAAATGCCTCTAAAGGTCTTTCTTTGTCAAGAATTAATATATTTTCCTTATTCTTTCCTCGATACAAATCCTTTTCAGAGCCTCTCTCAGTTTGGGGGATAATTTCAGCTTTCATTAGTATTTCGTAGTTGTTTTAAAAAAAGTGATTTCTCACAATGCTTGACTTTTTTTTATCAAGCTCTTGTTAAAATAAATCCAGATTTATCTTTACTTACTTATCTTTAGAGTTTCTTTTTTCTGACTGCTGAGATAATAATCATGTCTCCTGGTGTTACTCAAAGTAATCCCTGCTTACATGTAAGACTGCAGCAGTGGAATAAATGATGTTAACAGAGATGGTTTGATGATTTCTGTGAATGTGTTCTCCTTGTGTCAAGTTGTGCATTAGGGAACATTTGATATTTTTGTTCATTTTTTGAAGTGTTTTTTGAATTGATGTCAGTAAATATACGAAGTTAAAATTATTTTACTGTTTTAAGATATTTCTGTAGTTGTTACGATGCCATCAAAGGTGATGACATTTTGCAGTGAAGTACAAACTTAATGTTTGACAGAGCGAATGGTTTGAGGTTAAGTCCTACAGGTATATATGAGGATAAATCCTTCTCTCTGGAAGAAAGAAAGAAAGAAATCAGAGGGAAAAGACAGACAGAATGAGCAGGTGTAACAAACAGACAAGCCGACATGCTCAAATAGTGTGTGTGTGGGTTTGTGTGTGGGTGTGTGTGTGTTTCACAGGATTAGTAGTGATGGTGAATATTATGGTGTTAAAGGTTGTTATGAACTCTGATTAGGGATTATAGGTTCTCAGTAGGGGGCCGGACTGTGATACTGACATCTCTATTCCACTTGAACCTCCTCATTGCACCCCTCTCACACACACACACACACAGACACACACACACTCATCCATGCGCACACACACATGCAGACACACTAATGCATTTTGCTCTATACCCAAAAACACACACTCCCAAAACTTCCATTTACCAACAAGAGAAACAGGAAAACTTTGCCTTGTTTACTCTATATATTATTATATATGCAAATGTACAGTGTTCCTACTAGTTGAAATGCCATTTTTTGTACATTAACTTTTGCAGTATTGTAGGTACTGGAAAGCTTATGATACTTTTTCTCTCCTGAAGGTTTGTTTTGATGCATAAAAAGTGTAATGTTATTCTTATCTCTTTAACCCAAAGTTTGTTTAACATGACAACATGTCAATTAGACTGAAAGCATGTTTCACGGGTATGTGCACATGAGCAAAAACACACGCAAACACACACATACGTATGCGACCCTGGTGGCCGTGAAGGACGTCAGATTCAATCTTGTCAGATTTCTCCACTGATGCTTGATGTATCAATTTTTAAGTAGCTGGCCTCAACTAACGCCTGGGTAGCCTACGAACACACACACACACACACACACACACACACACACACACACACACACACACACACACACAACACAGCCCACAGACAGGCTGTTCTGTGCTCCAGGAGCTGTGGCACTCGAGGGGTACTAGAAGGGTTCCATCTTGAAAGCCTGTTGCCATGGTGACCATTATGGAGCTCATCTCCCGTGGGCCAGCAAGCTTTACACAACTTCCCTCTCAAAAGAACACACACATGCATACACACACACACACACAAACACAGTTTTTTTTTTCCCTCTTTTGCCCTTTATGGTAAAGCCGGCGGGGAGCCAATGTTTGACTTGAAGCAAGTGCAACAAAAAGCAAGAGAAAAGAGCAATTAACAGTTAGACTAGCAGGAACATTCGAAAGGGAGGTGGAGGAGAGGAGGAGGCTCCCAGCCAGGCGGAGGAAGTGTGTCTGAATTAAGAAAAGTGCAGCTGATGTGAATCTGCTTACGTACATAGCCGCCTGCTTGAATGTAATTAGAACGTAATGATTCTGACTATGAGATATCGGGTTTGTGTTTCTGTCTGTGTGTATGTGTGTGAATCTTTTCAGGCTCTTTCAAACATTTACTGAATGCATTTCTCTAACTCTTCCGGTACACTCATCAGCCTCTGTCGCTTAAACAAGCTGCTTCGAAATCTTATTTTAGCATCTGTATCCATTCACACTGAAGTGCAGCTAAAATCTAAGGATGTGTCATTCATCACAGCCTTCGCCACAGCTTTAACTAGAGCGTAGAATTCTTTGATTCAGTACGATAGTTTACAACTTCAGTCAACTGTAAAGCTCACATGTGTAAAAGCACCATATGTCTGTGTGTATGTTTGTGTATGCGTAAGAGACTTTGTGCTCCAGCCAGTTATAGTTGTTCTGGCTTCCTTCCCTGTGCTTGTTCCAATAGATGACATACATTTCATGCCACTGAATAAAGTGAGATCATCCACAAGTGCTTCTTAAATGTGAAGACTTTTGCTTTTCTCTGATTTATATAGGAATACTTTACATTTGGGTTCTGCACTGTTGGTCAAGTAAAACAAGCAAAAAGAAGTTTGGAGAGATTTTTCTTCCTCTTTTGCAGGAATAAGCTTTAAACAAAACTTTGACATGTTAACCCCTTTAAGGTTAATATGGCCGACATGTGAGCAGGCCTTTGTCTGCAGACAGCAGTCAAGGAGCATGTTAGTATTATTTTGGAATCTTGCTTGGGCAAAATATTTGGCTCTTTAGTTGCTAAATGCTCCTCTGTGTTAGCTTTGTCTGTCTGCTATTTGGTATCAAGAAGGTCCCACAGAAGTCAGGTTCATGAGAACTTTCTTTCTTTTTTTTTCAAAGCAATGACTCAAGAGACACTAAAAAGCTCTGTAGAGCTGCAGGAAGTCTGGTGAAATTCTCTGTGGGTTCATCATTGAAAGTGAGACCATTTACATTGTACTTGGTCATGTGACTCAGCATTAATATAAACATATTGATCAGAAGACCCTTTGAAAAAACATATCCCTGTGGTTCGGGTACCCGAAATAGACTTATTTGCCATTTTCTGGCACTTTATAATCAATTCCAGTAGCTGCAGCCCTAAAACAAGTAGAATAGAATAAAAAGAGGACAGAGCTCAATCAGCTCATACTGTGTTCTCCCAAAGGGAACAGCTGGGTTGTTCCCTTCTCAATCAGTGGTGACGACTGAGGGTGTGTCTTGAGTAGCAGTACTATATCATATCTAAGAGCTATCGATTGGCATAAATACACTAAGTCTCTCTGGTGACCAGATGAATATTTAATAAGACACTGGATCTGAGGCCACTCTTTGTCTTTAGAAGAAACACACACAAAAACACTCACACATACACACAGGCACCCTATATACTGCGTAGTATTGTCAACTGGTACTTTGAAGTAAATTTGGAGTTAGCTCAGAGTTATACAACATAGTTTTTATAACTTAACTTTTACGCCGATGTGTGTCTGCTTTGTGTCTGAGTGTGTGTTTATGTGAGCACTGTCTTACTGCCTCAGCCTTCTTGTCCCTTTTTCATATCTATGGTAAATCATTAATCATAAGGGAGCCAAGTCAAGTAACACATTTCCCATGGGGCAGATACAGGGAGTAGCTTGAGAGAGAGAGAAAAAAAAAAAAAGAGGCAAGAAAGTGAGAGAGAGGGGAAAGGGGGACTCTGAGAGAGACAGAAAAAACTGGAGTGAGAACGAGGTGGAAAAGCAGAGCAGAAAACAGCGGATCAGTAGAACGAAGCTCAACCCCAAGCAGCCAAGCCGCCATTCTTGCAGAAAGTTTTTGATTGGGCAGTTGTTCGGACGCCAGGCCTGGCATGGGGCGCCCTGTCTGTCCTCTAGCGACGGGGTCCTTTGTGCCTGTGTGGCTGGCCAGCACCCGGAGCCAGAGCTCTCCGGATGAAACGTCCCCGGAGAAAAGCTGCTTTTCCACCCTGCTCCCACAGCCTAGCAAACACACACACACACACACACACAAAAACACACACACTAGCACAGCACATAGGTACCCATTACCTTGGAAGCTGACAGGAAGGAGGAAAGAGAGCGGAAACCGTTTGAGAATTATCATTCTCTCTTTTTCTTTTCTTTCCTACCTTCCTTCTTTCCCTTTTTTGTTCTTTCTTTCTTCGTTACACACATCCCTTTCCCAGTGTTCTCTCTGGTCTTCTGGGGATTGTGCTAGTGGACTCTGCTCCCCTATGATGAATGATTTGCCTAAAAATACTGTCTGTATGCAAGCAGGCAGCATCCAGGTGGAAGAACTTACCTCCACAGTGAGAAATCACACTACTTTTAGGCCACTTTTCTATTCCTCTAACCACGGTATTGAATGTATGTGTGTACATATGAATATGTGTGTGTGTGTGTGTGTGTGTGTGATAATTTACAGCCTTTCTGGAACGAGTGACGTGTAGCTTGATTAAATTCGTGACCTTCACCACCAGCACAAGCAATCAACAAGCGAACACGCTCACTCAGACACACTCACACATACACACACACATACACACACACATACACACACACCCACGCACACACACACACGGCACATACTTAACACCTTCTCTCACACAAGCGCTCATGCACCAACATGTAATCAGCACCTGGCGGATTCTGTCGCATCATTGATCCCACCAATTCACACACACACACACACACATATATATATATATATATATATATACACAGAGGGCATCTATCGAATTGCATTTGAGGCACCCTCATTTTCCTTACATGGGGTTTTTTTTTTACACCGTGATGCTATTTACCACCGAGGCAGAAAAGTCTTGCAAGGTTGGGAATACCAGGCCTATGAATGTATAAATAAATACATGCGTAATCTATATTCAGATTACCAAAGGGAAAGTCAGGATTTCCATTTTACAGCCGAGGATGCAAAAGGGAAATCATTCAAGTCCCCAATCTATTTCAGCAGGCTGCCGAGCTCCTGTTGAGCGCTAGCACAGTTTTCCCTCCCCAGTTTTATGACTCCACATAATGACTAATATGCAGCCACTGTAACAGCAGTGGCAATAGTCATATTATGTTATTGTGATTGTTGCTGCGACTGCGCCTGTGTATTTTTTGCTCCCTCGGTTGCCTGAAGATCTAAAGCTTATATAACAGGAATAACAGTTGATCTGCTGTTGCGCTGCGTTGTCGTACTGTAAGCCCTGTGGTTATACAGGCCTTCAGCCTGATGTAAAAGGATCTCACGTAGACCTAATGTCACCATATATTACATCAAACTTTGTTTTCGTGTTCTTAGCCCCGGGTGCTGCACAGCACATCTTATGACCTATCAGTAGTTATCTGTAGTAACCCCGTTGTTGCAAAACTCCTCGTGTCATTTTGTGTTTTCTGAACATTTTTTTTACCTTTTTGGGTTACTGTTCTGCCTGAAACTCTTTTCTATTTTCACACAGGCTTAGAGGCACAGTGGGTAAAATTTAAGGGATTTATTTTGGCAGAAATGGAATATAATATTCAGAATGAAGTTATCATTAGCGTATTTTCACCTGAAAATAAAAATCGCTTTTCATTACCTTCCAATGAGCCTTTTATATTTAGACAGGGAGTAAGTCTGCTACATTGTCATTTTCTTTAATTATGAACAATAATCCAAACACTGGCTCCAGAGAGAACCTTTTACATTTTTGGCTGTCGTAGGTTGAGTGTAGTATTTAATTGTATATATTTAATCTGCAACCTCACTGCCAGACCTCACTTTACGCGACACATAAGTTATTTATCACAACTTAGTATTTGCTTTTGAGGTTTGGCAATCATTTCTATCAGTTAAAATATCACTGTGGGAACCTGACACAGCAAAAAACATACCACACATGTTATAAACAAGACATGGATTTAGCTAGATTATTTAAACTATTCTATTTAGAGGTAGAAAAAGAGGTCAGAAAAAATCTCTCACTGCATGGAAAATGTGTGACTGCACAACTACAGGAGGTACACACAAGTTGAAAATAGTCTGTTTGGAAAATATTTTTACCTCTTTTCTTCTTTCAGTTAAGTTTTTCTGCTCTGGATATTTGTTTAAAACCTGTCTAATCAACTGACTGCACATATTTGTGGCCTCGTGGCTCTGTTTTAGCAGTGTTGCTGTGTTCCCAGAACTCATCAGTTGCTTTGGCAAGTGTAATGTTATGGTAACAATCGATCTACAAAAAAAAATAAAATAAAATACCCAAGACGTAATAAACTGGAATTATCCTATAAAAGCTGTTCTGGATAATAAGGATTTACAGCACCGAGTCACAGACTTCCACAGTGCATGAAAAGGGGAAAGAGTCGTACAAGGTCAAAACTGCTCCAATACACTATACAATGAAGACCATTTAAACAAACTCTTTTTTATAAATGCACATTACAGAGTCCATTGAAATGACTGAACTTTCACTGAGTTTTATAAGCACTGCTGCAGTTTTGACCCTTTAGAAGTATTAAACAACGCTTGCCTTAATGTTTAATTATTGTTGAGGGAAATCTGTATCATGTGTGCTTGACTTTGCACAGCCTCTAACCTCTTCTTATCTTCCTCTGCCTCCATATTCCAGCCTGCAGACCAGGTACCTACAAAGCTTCAGCCACAGATGCCTACTGCACCAAATGTCCTCCTCACAGCTCGTCTCCGCAAGAACAAGCCATCGAGTGCACTTGCGAAAAAGGTTTCTACCGCGCTGAGACCGACCCACGCTCCATGGCCTGCACACGTGAGTGATGCAAACACCTGCAAAAACTCCAACACCTTCACATCATATTAGCTACAAACACGGACATACAATTGGAAGCTAATTTGATACTGTGTTGCGTAGAAAGTGCAGTCAAGCTTTCGCATTTACACATTTTTATGTCATCAAATGGCTTTAAGTTACAATGACTTGATTTACAGATAAATTTGATTGGTTTGCAATGTATTCCTGTAAGAATCCAGATTGCACGGCTGCTTTACATTTACTTTATTTTTTAGCTATAATCCCTCTATGCATTTTATTTCTCCTTGGCTGGTATTGGTTTAAACAACAATTGAGATTCATGCTTCGAAACACACTCACTCATACGCACATACGCGCGCACACATACACACGTTTGTCAGCTGTGTGGTTATAACCCACAGATATCTCAGATGAGGACACTGATATGAGTGATACTCTGACAGAAATTTGATGATGTTTCTTATTCTTTGTCTGGTTCAAACACATACACACACATGCAAACACACACAGAGCCTGGGGGATCAGACCACATCCTCATGAGCAGAGATAGGGAAAAATAGAAAGAATGGAAAGGGAAGATCGAGTGAAAGTGTGGGGACAGAAAGAGATGGATTAAAATAGACGAAAGGATGAGGGGACGGGGAAGGATGACGACGTGGTCGGAGGGAGAGGCTGAAATAGAAATATGGAGGAACACACCCACATACATGCATACGCACACATAGCAAAACCCATTATCAGGTTATGGTAGATTACACTCATTAATCGTTGTCGCAGGTGAGATGTGTAACATTTGGTGTTATCGGCTGGAAGTGAGAAACCGTTAGCTCCAATATGTATGAGCGCACACGCACAGACATGTCGGTGAAGAGCACTGAGGAAGATGGAGAGGGCGAAAATGAGAAAATAAGGAGAAAAGGTGAAAGAATTGGTAATGAAGAGACACGGAGAGTGACACTTAACACAGTCGAAGAACAGAACAGCGGGAGAAATAGTGGACTATCAGAGGCATATAATCTAAATGTCATAAAAGGCTGAGAAGTAGAAAAGATGATGATTGACACATAAGTGTGGCCTTGGGAAGGGGAGGAGAGGAGGGGGGGGGGGAGTTGAAAAAGAAAAAAGACAGAATTAGTAGGATCAGTCAGCACACCCACCTCAAGAGATTTATGACCGACAGCCTCAATTATCCCCAGCATGGCCTACATCCCCCACACCCAGCTTTCCCCCTCATCCCTCCTGCGCTTCAGGGAGGCTCGCCACTGGGAAGGCTAATCAGGAAAGTCCAAAGCTCTGCTGGTGGTCTCCTGGGGCTCACTGCTCAGCCAGGACCTGATGAGATGTCAGGCTGAATGGGCATCTACTGCCAAATTTTTTTATATGGTTGAGATACATGCACCGTCCATAATGAGTGGTTTCCATAAGAGTGGGAATGGCATAATAAAGGTTACCTTGATGGACGTTTGCTCTTGACAATATTTACACTGATCTGCTGATGAAAACCTACAGAAAAAGGCCCAAATGTTACTGTGTGACAAAGCCAGCACTGCCTGTATCTGCTTCAAAATAAGGCTGTGTTCTCACAGACGATACGCAGCAAAAATGCAGCCACCTCAATCATCTGAATGGGAAACGATGAAACCACTGTGGGGTTGCAAGTGCAGAGGGCTCCTGCAAAACATTGCATGAGCATCCTGCAAATATATTAAATTTTGCAGAGGTTTTTCTGCAATGCAATGCAATATCATCTTCAATGATGCTGCTATAGCCAATTAAATACATGAATGGGAACATTCCTGCTAGATTACTTTGTACCATGAAAGCTATATTTCTATTTTATCACCTGGTGAAAGATGAAGTATTTGCTGTGCTGGTATCTCTCAGGAGTTTAACAAGCCTTCTTCCTTGATTATTTACTGATATAAGCCTTCAAACTCATGGATCTGCTTCTAAAACTGGATTTTATTTAATCTTTTCTTCTATTTCCAAAGCAACAAGCACCTTCAGACTCAGCCCCTTACCTTTATTTAATGCAGGATAGTTTTCAATCTGAATTTAAATACAGATTAAAAGAGTTCCACTGGTTTGACGGTGGAAAGCTTAAATGAAAAGAAAAAGCAGGACTTGTTGAGTCTGCTAGAACAGTAACTTTAAAAAGCAGCAGACTACATTAAAAATCAGATAAAACAGCAAAGCAGGATGAAGAAAAAAATACTGAATGGCTGACAGCTGATGCACACTTGCTCCACCTGTCCCTGTCATGGAAAGAGCAGCTTATGTCATCTGGTATCCACCGTCCTCCATTGTTTTGTTTTTTTGTGGCCCTAAACAGAATTTTATTGAATTTAAACTCAAATTTGTTCTAATCCCTGAACTTGTTATAGGAAATATTCTTATTTTCATGCCCCTGAGCTGCTGTTCAGTTCTGTTGTGCCTGACTTGTCTCTGCTCCTCCTTGATACCTCTTTGATCCATGTACACACACACACAAGGGTGTCAAATTTAATTCTGTCTAGCGTCTTTCATCTTGAATCGGCAAAATAAAATAACACATATAATGCATTCATGTCTCAAGTCAAGAGAATCGAGTTTTGAGACAAGGCAGAATTTGACCTCTCAGGTTTTTCAGAGACAAGTCACATATACTAACATGTTAATTTATGTAGCAAGAAGGGCACATTTCATCTGAAGATATAATGAATAGCATCTGTGTGTCGCTGTGTCTCTGCTGCCTTGAGAATTATTACTGTACACTTTCTGGACTCGGTGACACACAGATCATTTCAGCCGAAGTTCAGAGTAAAATGAACGGATCTAAATCATGAAATGGACCTCCTGAGAAAATTACTTCAGGCACTTTCCATACATCATTGTCCACTCTCTATTTATTGTCTACAGTGCAGCCCCAAAGATTATCTGTAACTTAACAGAGCAAAAAACCTCCCTGCAGTCGACAGTCGACTGTTTAACATCATGAGAATACTCTTTTAAATGGATTTAAACATCAGGAAGTGTTATATATTCTGATACCGTTACATTTATAATCAGCCGAGCCCTTTTAATCACTGTCTGTTCACTAGCTATTCATTAATCGAGCCAAGTGTCCACCCTCTGGCTGGAGTCAGTTCATTCATTTTTAATTTAATCAATGTGAATTCTGTTCTTTATAGAAACTGCAATAAGTTTGGTAATGAACGTGAAGACTATGCATGCTTTGAATGTACATTTGGGGAGAAAAATTCATTATTCAGTATTTAATGAGCTAACACTTGTAAGATTAACGACCACTAGACTGTGACTTTGCCAATCTCAGTGCATGCTGGGGTAGTGTGGTTTTTGTTGGTTCAGTGTTTCATATATTGAATTATTACTTTTCAAATGAACATCTGTTTTGTTTTACATAATTAAATTAAACCTGTGGTGTTTTCCAACACCAGCACTGCTACAGAGCAGTAATTTCACCCCGGGGACCTGTATTGTGCAAAGGCCCACCAATGATTTCACATTATTTTGCTGATCAACTGTTGTTGGCGCTAATGCTTCATGAAATTTAGTAACGTGCCAACAAAGACAATGCAGAAAAAGAATGTCAGCGAGTTAACATCAGGTTAACAGTGGAGACTTTAAATCATTCTAAGATGCCGCTCTGCAAATGCTTCTTGAGGACTGAAATGCATTTGAGGGGAATGCGATTGCACATCATAGTGTGTTTTTCGAGGCTACATTAGCCACTAGCACAACACACCTGAATCTATAATGTTGTGGTTGAGTTGAATTGTGGGAAAAATAGTCAAAGGAGTTTAGAGGAGAAATAAGAATGCATTGAATGGGAAAAATGTTATATGTGGTTCTGCTGCATTGATTTTGAGCCTTTTTTATTAACTTGTAAAGTACTCTTTTAAACATGTTTATGAGGCCTCAAAGAAACACTCTTCTTCTTTGGTTAGACAAGGCAGAATCTTTTTGCGTCTTTACAAAAATTCAAAAGGATATCTTTTAAACTTTTCACATTCACTTCTAGTTTTTTCCACGTAGTCTATATTATCTACACTCATATTTATGCCTCTATCTACCTTCAGGTCCTCCATCTGCTCCAGAAAACCCCATATCCACGGTGAATGAAACCTGCGTCACCTTGGAGTGGGCACCACCTAGGGACACAGGAGGCCGAGGAGACACCACCTACAGCCTCCACTGCAGGAAGTGTTCTGGAGATGGCAGGAAGTGCACGCCATGCGGCAGCAGTGTCCATTTTGTTCCAAGACAGTTCGGTCTCTCGTCAACCACTGTGCTGGTCACTGACCTGCAGCCAGACTCCAACTACAGCTTCACTGTTGAGAGCCAGAACGGAGTCTCAGACTTAAGCCCCACCCCCAGAGGAACGGTAGTCATCAATGTCACCACGTCACAGACAGGTGAGAGCTAACTAAATCAACAAATTTATGCGTGAGTATGAAAAAAAGAGCATTTGGTGGCACAGAAGGCTCTCTCACATTATAGTGTTTATGTTTGGCAGCATGTGTTGGGATTCAAATTGCAGTAGAAACTTAAGAAAAGAAATGGATTCTGAATCATTTGCTCTGATATACACTTTAAGAAAGGCTGGTAGGAAAACAAAATCCTGCGAAACACATTCATCAGCTTGAGCTACGAATCTGTAAAATGGTGAAATCAGTTTTTTTTTTTTTTTAAATTGTCTCCTCATTACAATGTTCTCACAAATCGTACCAGGCTTTTGCAACTGACAACTGTAAAATTACCGCTGTGCTGCACAACTCTGATATCACAAAATGACACCTCTGCACCTCTGTCTCTGCATATATAATCATGCATGCATCTTTCACAGTGCGGGAGTGTGGGAAATGTGTGAGGAGGAAGTGTGTATGACAGGGTGAAGATGACTAATAGGCCTCGTACTGTAAATGTGTGCGCAATAACGTGGGGGGTGGGGGGTGGGGGGTCTGGGGATGAGTGAAAGGATGTAGGAGGTTGTTAACCTCATTAAGATCCCCACATGTCACACGTGCTACACTCAACCACTGTGCAACACACACACACATATTTGTACACACACATGCGCAAGCAAATACACACTTTCAACTCACATGAGCATGTGTTCCTATGTGTGAAGGCTGGGTAGGAAGTCGTAGGGTTTTGGGTTTGCACGCTAAAAACTGGAGCAGATCACACACACACACACACGTCACTCATACAGTACACACACCACCGAATGCTGTGATCACACACGTATAAAACACCTTTTAAACTCTCTCATTAGCAAAATTGCATGACACACACTTCAAATATGGGTCTTCTCATTATAGCACAGCAGGCACTGATCTGTAATCTCTCTCTCGGCGCCCCCAGCAGGCTCTCTGTGTCTTTTCACTTTTTTTTTTTCACACCTTGTTGAACTTTACTCTCTCTTTGTCGCTCATGGTTTCTTTTCTGCTTTTTGCTCAATTGCTGCAGTGAGCGTCGTGTTGAAGGAGAGGCGGAGCAAGGACAGCGTGACTTTGGCCTGGCAGGGTCCGGAGAGACCCAACGGAGCAATCGTTGAGTATGAGGTCATCTACTATGAGAAGGTGAGAAAGACACACACACACACACAACCACACACAAACTCATTTTATAAAGGGTGCTACACTCATTTTCCACATGAAGAACATTTTAGTTGTCATGCCATAATTTTTGGTTGCTAAGTGGTGGAGGAGTGGAGCGACTTTAAAGGGATGGTCTGACATTTTCTCACAGAGTGAGAGAGAAGATTGATACCACTCTCATGTCCATGCTGTAACCTTCTAGGGACTGATTAGCTTACATTAGCACAAACACTGGAAAAAGGGAGAAAAATCAAGCCTGGCTGTGTCCTAGGATAAAACGCATCCACCTGCCTTAATCACTGAAGCTCTAAAATTAACAACTCATATTAATTTTTACAATCTATGCAATAAACACCTTAGTCCCCAGTTTTAAGAGAAGTTATTTTCAGGATTATTTCTTGACCAGAGCTAATTGCTAGGAAACCACCGGAGATTCCAAACAAAAGCGTGACAAAACTCCCTTAAATATATATATTTTTTGTTTTTTCAGACTTTAGTTTCTGCATTCATAACAAATTACATATAAAATTTAAAGTTTGGAGGTGCTGGTCAAAAAATAAACAGATTTTTAAATAGCTCCATGGCATTTTTCCCTGTTTTCAGTGTCTGCGCCAAGCTATGTGAAACTGCTGCTAGCTGTTTCTGCTGCTGGCTAAATATTTAGCCTACAGATACAACAACTGTATTAATCTTCTCATTTAACTCTGAGCAAGAAAGCAAACCAGCATATTTTCAAAAATTGTCAAACTTTTCCTTAAAAGGGTAATGCTAAAAATTCTAGAGCAACACTTGAACACGTTTAACGTCATTTCTCTCTTGGTCTCTTCAAACACACCTTGTGTCGGGATGCGGGTTTAGCTTTAGGACCTGTCTGTGATGAATTGATTATCCCAAAAAATTTCTCTCTTTCTTTAGCTCTATCTCTCTATCTCCCCCATCATATACCTCACTTCTCCCCCCACTGCTCACACCAAGCCAATTAACCACACATCTGTCGAACAAACCTTGTAAAACACGGCCAAGGTGATGAAATTAAGCCTCTGTGTGTACGTGTGTGTTGGCAGGCATTAGCAGTAAAATAGTGTTAATCCGTGTTGTAGAGTGTCTTCCATTAGGTAGAGTATCAGCCTCTCTGCAGGGAATCAGCTTACTGACGGACACACTTACTCTTTATTCATCCTCCTACACACATATTTGTAAGTGCGCACACACACCTACAAGGTAGTCGAAGAACGAAGCGGAGCGGGACTTGAGTAACTACATATTGCCCTCAGGTGCAAAGAGAATAAGATCTGGGACTTGACAGATGCTTGAGTATAAATGCGACCAAATGGTCCAGTGATGAACAAATGAAAACTTAGTGAAGTGATTTGAGCTTTCTATTATTTTCAGACTTTCCTGTTTTCTTTCTGTCTCTCTCAATAACACAGTCCATTGCTCTTTCACTAACCTTTTGGGTATATCTATAAATTCAGCCATTTTTTATCCACAATCACTTTATTTCTCTGACACTTAATATTATTCAGTAAAGTCAGTGTTTAATCCTTGCCCCCTTGCTCTTCCCTCCACTCCAGAATCAGCGGGAGCAGAACTACACAGTCCTGAAGACTCGCTCCAACATGATGACGGTGGACGGGCTAAAGCCAGGGACCACCTATGTGTTCAGGGTCAGGGCTCGAACCGACGGGGGCTACGGGAGCTACGGTGGAGAGATTGAATTAGAAACCAGCCACGAAGGTACAGATATCAGTAAGAAATACCTACTTACTGAGAGAGTAATTTCACTTCTCACTTATATTTTTTCTTTTATTTCTGTGTAGCTGTAATGCCATTTTCTCTATTCAAATCATCCCTTTTAACTTAAAATTATCCAAATTAGAGGAGAAAGGGACAGTGAACAAGCAGAACAAAGATTAACTGCAGAGCAAAGATATCTTACATCACAGGATAGAAAGAGTCTGATTCATCCTTCCTGCAGGTGAAATCAATTCCACCGGATGGTTATAAAATAGCTCACTTTTCACCGAATGGTTTCTTCAGTATGGTTGTCAGACAGAAAAACCTGGCAATTTTTTTCTACTGTACATTTTTGAACCACTGGCTTGAAAGTATCCAAGAATACGAATCAGGTAAAAAGGGAGACAACCCAATTTCACCATGAAGGAAAAGGAATCTTCAAACTTAAGGGACAAAAGGGATTCAAGTTTTGAATCACAGCAACAACTGGAAGGAAATTCAAAGGGTAGAAAAAGTTCATGATAAAAAGCAAGAATTCAAAACTGAGAATGAAAACACAGATTGTACTCTGATATTCTTAATTTAAACTTGAATTGACGAAATAGCACTTGGATGACTCTGGTTTTCAGACTGGTTTTGATCCATGCAGGGCTGAATTCTGCTTTCTTGTTCTACTGATTGGAGACTGAGCACTTACAACTAGAAATGTGTTTCCTACTTTAACATTTGTAAAGAAGAGGATGAGACACAAAAGAGAAATCCATGCCTGGTTCGATAAGGGTCAGTGGAGCCTGGCCTCACACACACCACGCTGTATCTCTCATAATGTTTCCAAGCCTCACTGTCACTTCTTTTTTCTCCTTTGTTTGCTGTCAGCTGCTTTCATTATCGCTTCATTATGAGCTCCAGGATTTTCTGCTTAAGAGGCCCCATAATGTGCCCCTTCAAAGTGAACATTGATTTCCAGACAGGCAGGCATGCAGGCAGACAGGGGATAAATCAGTTAATGTATAGCACTGTGCTATAGATTGACTTTGAAGCATACAAGAGGCACACATTAGCCTACTAATCATTCAATAATCAATAAAAGTAATTCAAGACGGGGTTTCTTCTTCTATGTCTTCTATGTGATTGTTAAAAAGATTGTGGCTACTTTATTTCTCTGGAAAGGTTGAGATTTAGTATTAACGGTCAAAAAGACCTTTTTACAAAAAAGTTTGGCAAAGTGTTGGAGTACCTGGGAACTTAGAACGCAACTACCTGATATGAAACCCAATGAGGATTTGTAAGAACACTCTGGATATATTCTGGATTTGCTATATATCTTATTTAATATGTATATACACTGTACTGGACTGTTATAATTTTGAAAATGTTCAATAAAAAGAATGTTCAAAAAAACAAAAAAAAAAAAAACACATATTACATATGTATACAAACATTAGAATGTGCTGAAACCCACACTCATTTACACTCAGATCCCCATGCACACAAAGCCAAACTTTACTCATGCACAACATTTGATGCTTTGAAAATATCTGAAATTTAATTGTACATGTGCCTTTATATGTTCACTTCTGAGAGAAACACTGTTTGCCTTAAGCGTGTTTTTTATGGAGCTGTACCTGGTGTGCCCTGTGTGTGTGTGTGTGTCTGTGCCTATGGACAGCACATACTGTAAGCTTATAGAGAATATTCTATTTTGCTGATGAAAGGGATTCTGCTTGATGCATAGCAACTGCTAGCACTGTTGCAGCAGTTATTTCCAATATTAATCAATTTATTATTTAGTCTATAAAATGTCAAAAAATTGACAGTGCCAAAAGTTTAATCTTCACATTTGCCCAAATAATAGCTCTAAAACCAGACTCATTTGCTATCATTAATGACAAAAAAAACCCACCAAATCCTCATTTAAGATACTGAAACCAGCAAATGGACATTTGTGCTTGAAAAGGAACTTAAGAAATTAATCAGGTATCAAAAGAGTTATCCACTTATTTTCTTTCAAATGACTAATCGATTAAATGACCAGAGTTTACAGCTCTTTCTACATGTGAATAATTTCAGAAAACCCACGCATTGTACAGTTGCTGCTATGTCTGTCTGGACCATCTCTAACAAACACAAATCAACATTTGATTTACCATGTTGCATTTAAAGCCTCATTTACTTGTCAGGCAGCAAATGTATTTGACCCTTTGGAGTCGCGATTCAAGCCAGAATTTCTGTGGGAGGGGGAAAAACAGGTGTAATTTTGACAGCACATGGGGATGTGGCTTGCAGTTTTGTGAATGCTTGAGAGAGGGGACCTATTAAATGCAGAAATACAAAATCAACAAACAAAATATCTTTAAGGTGGATTAACTGCTTTTAAAAGCTTTATACCCACAAAAAAGGCACCATAGGCCCAGCTGCAGCGTAAGCAAACCAGGGGAAGAGGCAAATCATGACAAAATTGATGATTAAACAGCTTGTTTGAATGTATTATATATCTCATATAACAAAAAGCATGTGAGTGGGAGAGGTGTTAGGGGATGTCTCTGTACCACTGGTTGTATGAAGCGGTGAAGATGAAGAGATGGAGGTGGGTGGAACACATTGTGGTTGGTAAACAGGGCCAAAACAGGAAAGCGTGGGCCCACCTGACAATCACCTCACAGCCTATACAATTTTTCCACGCTGTAGAAAATAAAGGTTGCTGCTGGTGAAAAATACTGAGACAGCAGTTAGTCACTTTTTTGCAGGTCCTGAGGTTAAAGGCGTGACTTTGTGTCTGAATTAATTCCCTTCAAGGCCACAGTTTGTTTCATAAAGAACACAAAGGTGCACGCTCACACAGCTGACACAATTTTCCTACCATTAGACATTTAAGTGATATCTTATTTCTGCTTGCATCACCTAACACAGTGCACTGTAGAAGTCCTGACAGTAATGATTGCCATTTTCACCTACATCTACACAGAATATTATGTCAAAATCATATGCTGTGGTTTACAAACTCTGCTCTGACCTGCTCTACACTGGCAGGGAATGTCACAATATTAAATTTTCACTACACATTTATTGTGACCAATGAATTCACAATAACGATATTATCAGAATATCTACAGGAAAAATGGGAGAAACAAATAATGTTATTATTGAAATTCATATTTATTTTGTTTTGTCTGTTTTATGGAAAAGGTAAGGACAGAATCTGAACCCATAACTGTACAACTGTAAACAAAAAGAACAATTAACATTTCATGAATTATTCTCCATGGAGGGTGGCAATGACCACTAGGGTGTATATTCACTGTACTACAAAAGTAAAGAAAAAAAAACAAAAAAACAAACTATTTATAGGGCACTTTACTTTTAAGGAAATAGCTCTAATTGATTTTTATCTTCACAGTTATCATTAATACTGGTATATTGCAACACATGTACTATTTATACAGACAATAATGCTGTAGCTTTAATAGTAATACTACCAATGCCTTAAACATGTCCAAAACATACAAAAACATCAAAGCCCTGCCTTTTTGGCGTGAGTATAATTGATTACATAACTCAGCCAAGTATATTTGCATGTACAAACATTAGCCATTGACAGAATTCCTGCAATCCAGAAAGTCTCAAATTTGCCATTAGCTTGAATTCCCTGTAAAAGGCTTTGGTAATGTGCATAAACTACATGCTCCCTGTGATTTTCAAAGGTTATGTATGTAGGCCAGTGCAGGTTATGTATTTGTGACAGTTTTATGAAACAGATGGCATTTCTTCTGCAGTACTGACCTGATACAACAACCTTAAACTGGGTTTTACAAACATGGGTTAAACAGTGCTTGATTTAGCCTGTTCGGCATTAATCTGATTTCACAAAAGAAGATTAGTGCAACCCCAAACCTAAGTGAGGGCTTAAATGAACCAATGAAATATTCAACTTCAGAGTAATACTGTCGTACAGAATGAGGTAAATAGTGATGCAAATGGAATAGAAATGTTGACTTCAGCATTCAGAGCAATCAAGCACAAGAAACAAATATGGATTAACACTGACTCTGCATGGCTTCATATACTTTTCAACAATGTTTGAGTGTAGAATAGCATTTATTTGTGAAGTATGCTCATATATTTGTTCTTTTACTAAACATGTAAAATGTATGGATTCTGCACATACAATGGATACCCAGATGTTTTAAGGTCTTGATCATCTAGTGCTTATATACTTTATCCAGATTAACACCTGCTTTTGTCAAAATCATATTGTGAAATCACTCTAAATGCTTTTGTTTTTCATTCCCCTCCTATTGTACAAAGGCATAATAGCTACCCATTCACAAACCTGCGTACACAGCTAAGTTTTTCCCGAATGTTTTGGTCATTGGGGTTAATCAATGAAAGAGTCCTTTGTTCATTTCACTTTGTTATTACCATTTATCACAGCCAAACAGTCATATACCTATTTATCCATTATCTAAATATGGGTCAGTCGTCAACTGTAGAATCTGACAGTGGCCCTAAAATGCCCAGAGGAACAAACCTAACAAACTATAAATTTAAATATTTTCCCCTGTTTATACTGGCAACTTTGACAGTGTTAATTAGTTGCTAGGATAATGTTTGAACAAGAGCTGCAGAAGTATGCACATTCACAGTCCTGTAATTAATGTGTCTTAGATTAAAGTGTCCAAGAAATGTCATGTATTGTGTCCACTTGCTCATAGCTTCCATGCTGGCATACTGCAGCCATGAGTCAGCCAGAGCCAGCCCCTTGCCTCATGCCGAAATCAGAGAAACCACAAGAATGTAACAGCTTCTGTTATTATCCCTCCCTGCTGCCTCGCTGCCTGATGGCCTGCCCTAGAAAATAGCGCAAGACTGCCTGTTTCTCTCCCCCCTCTCCCCTCTCCCTCTCCCTCTCTCTCTCTCTCTCTATCTTTCTCTCTCTCATACGCACACTCTGGTTCTCATGTTCTCTCGGTCCTATTGTTTTCTTCTCATCTCTGACACATGCACACACACGCTAAAAAAAACTTCTACCGGTATGGTTGTCCATTTTGCTTGCTTTTTTTGGGTACACATAGACACTGTATGTGCTCATACACACACAGGACCTGACAGTGCAAATTCACATAAACTGCAATTTGTTTTTCCTACTGAGAGTTGCTGCAAACCCAGGGACGTCTGACATATAGAAACATCTAGACAAATGTCCGCAGAAAACCCAAAACCCAAACCTGCTATAGTGCATACCATTACTAATCAGCAGACACAGTGAGATGGGACTACAGATTGAAAGACTGGCCAATAGATGGACTGTTCAAAATACTGTTCTAACATCTGGCTAGCCTGTGGTAACTAGAGACAATGTTTACAGGGGTCCAGAATATGTTGACATGTAATTCATATTGAAGACCCAGTCAGCACAAACACTTCATAAACTTTAAGTCAATGCCTAACTACACATTATAAAAAAAAAAAGAGCGAGTCACAAGTTAATTAACAATATTTTTTTCCTACAATATTTCTTGCAGTTTAAATTGTTTTTAAAGTTTTAGGTTCTGTCCAAACTTAACTGCAATGACAAAATGTAAAACTTGAACTTATGAACAGAACAAAATAACTGTACAGTGGTCCTGTACAATAATACATTTGCATTCATATGGCAAAAAGCTCTTGACCAAAGCAGCTCAGGATGCTACATTCAACTACAAAAGAACAAGTTTTTTTGAGTCAAAGTTAAGCTGCAGTAAGTTTCATGTGAAATGTTTACTGTGTATATGTCAAACATGTATGTATTACAGGAGTCTGATTTAGCATTTCCTCAGGAAAATGAGTGTAATGCATCTTCACGCTAGTTGCCCTATACTAAAAAATCATTTAATATGACTGTTGTCTTTGTAAGGTTTGTAGAGTTATGGTTACAGACTCTGCCATCTCCCTATACTCTTATTTTAAATGTTATTTTTTTCCAAAAAAAAACAAACATGCTAAGCAAAGACAAACATGTATTTGACTGATAACAATTGTCTTTTTAAACTATCTGTAAGGTTATTGTTAATTGTTGAAGCCACAAAGATTGTGCCATGAAAAGTCTGATATTGTGACAGTTTAAATGCATCCCATGTTTAACCTTAGCCCTTCTGTAAAAAAACCAAAACAAAAATGAAAACATTTATAGCTTCATCCATCTGTAAAAGCGATAGCCTTGTGGCATTTAAAAATACATCTCTGTCAAATAAATGTTCTGTCATAGTTCTGTTCAAACATGCTTTGCCATATTGTGATATTAAAGCAATATTACAAGAGAGGGAGTGATGTTGTACTGAATATCACCACGGCTGTAATGCTGTTATAGGCACAAGGCCACAGGCCGAGAGCTGTAGTATCACAGCTGTGCTGATATTCAGTACAATATCACGACCTCAAGTGTGATATTTCGTTTATACAACAGATCTACAAATGCAATTTATGAGGTAATGGTAATAAACGACAACAGATTATTTGTTTGTTTATTTAAATATTTATTTGGCTCCAAGACTTGACTGTTGCTAAGCAACACAGTCAATATCCATATTGCAGCACAATACTTTACTTTACTTTACACTGTACGGGGGCTGGGTTCCGCAACTTTCATTCATGTACATTTATCTGTATATGTCCATTTTATGTCCATATATGTCCATATTGTGCAACTGTTCAAAGTTCAAAGCCCATGCTGTTTGGCTTATTGCGTCAGCTTTACTTTTGCTCCTCTCCAATTTGTTGGGGTCAGCTGATGACATATGAGCACACCAGGAGGTTTGCACGAAAATATCCTGTCTTTTCCCCCTACTCGTCCTCTCCTAATAACCGCTCATAATTTAACTCATATGTTTATTCTGGAAAAATGTGCAGCAGTTCGTTCAAATTAATGATCATCACAACATCTGTTAAGCACAGTGATACATTAGTTAAACATCCCAGTGATGTTCTACTGTAGATCAGCACTCATAGAATACCTCCTGTCCAAATTACTTGGTTGGAACTATCTGTTGCATAAAAATCAATATGTGTGTGTGTGTGTGTGTATAGATATATATATATAGATATATAGATATATAGATATATATATATGTAGATATATAGATATATATATATATAGTAGGAGGGCTGGACGATAAATTGATTTTATCAATTAATTCGAATTTGTACTTAATGTCGATTTGTTTTAATGAAAATCGATTTTCTCATCAACAGCCGCCACCAACACCTGCCTGCTGGGCTCCCGTAGTTCAGAGAGCGCGGAGTGCGTGCCCCCCTCCCCCGCGCTTCATACACAAACTACATGGCGGTGAGCGGTGCAGATCTCACTCCGAAGAAAAGGAAACGTATCTTCAGTTATTTGGAATTGGTTCGGGTTTGTGGCATCAGACACAGAACAGACAGCACCTCACTGATTTTAGGTAGGGGGTGAAAAAAATCGATTTAAATCGTGAATCGGGATTTTTTGTGAAAAATCTGAGATTTTTTTTAGGCCATATCGCCCAGCCCTAATATATAGATTTATTTATTTATTTATTTATTTATTTATTAAACCAATCAATCAATCATCACTAACGAATAAAGAGTAAAAACCAAAAAGTAAAGGGATGTAGGATGTTATAAATTCCAGTTGCTCAGTCTGTAAACACAGTTGCAAAGGAAAGGTTAGGCCCAGATGTCAACAAAGAAGCACAGAGAGGTGATCCAAGCCCACGTGGGTGGACACACCCTCCTCAGCAGCATGCCAGTCAGCCTATGTAACCAGATACAGCTAGACGTGTTGCCAAACCTTTCCCTCTTCTTGCTCTCTACACTGCATCATCTCACATGCACAGTGACAATATTTTCTCAGCCTCCATCTGAAATTTGTCACATCTGTTGACTATACATAAGAAATTAGATATTACAAACACCTTTGTCTTGAATAAATGGTTATGCAGATTGGGATTCAAGACCAGTAAGGATAAAAGAAATGAGAGCCCGTGTGATGGTTTGAAAACAAGTCTTACAGTGGAAAAATTGGAAGCAGTATGTCCTGTGTTTTACACTTCTCTTTATGTTATTGTTTGAGTTGGATAAGGAATCCTATTGCATTTCCTTCACAGATCTCCAAGCAAAACAAAGAGTGGATAAAACAAGGTTTCACCACGTAAACTGTTGATGTTCCAGAAATAACCCTGTCAAGTGTCACACAAAACTACGCTGCATGTCTTAAAAACAGAGCAGGAAACTTATTATTTAGAAACATAGTAACCAGAGTCTCTGCTTCTACTGTTAGAACTTAACTAAATCATAAAACCACAATGTAACTCATTCACTTCTGAATAATGCTGCTAATCACTGCGTAACACACAGAACGAGAGGTAATTATCAGATACTGATGAATCAGTTACTGTCCAGCTTTGTCACATACAGTGTGCATCTTGTAAAATTGAACTAGCCTATCTGTGCAGTATGTGCGTTGGTAAACTAAACTTGGCTACCACCAGAGCACAAAGTCAATGCTTAAACATCTGTGTAAAAAGCATAAGATCTTAAAAATATTTCAAAATATTTAAGTTTTGAAGTCTAAAGTTTTTGACTCACTGGCCACGGGAACTGGTATAATCAGAATGACATCAGTGTTCAATAATAAAAACTGCTGCAGTAAAACAACATAGACGTTATCACTGAGGTAATTAGGAAACTGTTTGACTTTGCTGATAACATTTTGATAAACATATTTTATAGATTTTAAGATTCTTCCTATGCAAGGCTCAAGAACAACGACTGCTCAGTTGCCTGGGGATACTAAAATACCAAATCAGGCTAGTAAATCTAGCTCCTCATTTGCCTCACAAAAATTTATTTAAATTAGGTGTGTTGAAAGATGTAAATATTAAAAACATGCAGGATTATTTTTAGTTTAGGGTGTTTTAAATTATGGTCTGAAAAGTTCTGCTGACAAACCCTCATGGATCAGTCATTATGATGTGCGAAAAGAACCCTGACACTCCCAATCCTTAGACAGACGACAATGAAACATAATTTCTCATGGAGGGGACAAATCAAATTAAGGCAGGCACTCCATTTTTTGCTCTGCCCCACTGTTCTTAAGCATCTGTGTCCTTTGACCTCCTGAGGTATTCAAGGCTCTTTAAGCAGCTGTTTCAAAGGCAAACCTGAGGATCTGAAGCGCGCGCACGCACACACACACACACACAAGCACTAAGCTCATGTTGCACAAGCAGCAGCTTATAATAGACCATGGCAATAGAGCTGCAACTCGTTGCAGAGCATTTCACAAAAAAAAACTTAAAGAAACTATGTGTCAGTGTATGTTTAAATGTGCATAGAAGAGCATTTGTTGCTGTGTTTATGGATTTGGGAGATAGTGGGAAGTATGACAGTGAAGAAAAGGACAAGCCAAAACATGCGCTGGAAAATACCTCTTGAGTAAAGAGCAAGCAACCAGGTGTACTCACATACCTGAGGAGTGTAAAGGTGGGGGTGGGGCTTCATGGGAGAGGAGTTCTCTCTTCAAGAAAATGTTACATATGATCAAGTCACCTTTTGGTTATTTTACAATAATATAACAACATGAAGAAGCAGTGGCCAAGAGAGGCTGATCCTATCATGTTATCCCAAAGACTGAGGACAGTCTGCTTGAAAAATTTAATTTGTTTCAAACAGTTAACCATGAATGATTTACTAACTCTCAGCATTCAAGCATTATTTCTGTTTATAATCAAACTTCCAACCACATTTCTAGAATTTTTTTAAGAATCACATAAACAATGGAAAAAAGCTGCAATTTTGCTAAGAAAATCCAAAACAACACCAATTCATGGCATAATGTCCCACTGAGTTGCAAGTGTTACCTGGCTAACATAAATATATGGGTCTGGACACACCTTCATACACTTTAACACATTCACAAACCTAGTGTCCACACAAAGCATCTTTGAATCTTAGTGTGTGATATTTTCCAACCCATACAGTGTTTTAAAAGGGATGTCAACACCAATTTTAAAGAGTAAAAACCAAATACCTTGTACTGCCTTACACATTCCATCTACCCACTGAATTCAATCAGTTATCCACTTTCCTCATCTGTTTGCCTACCTGTCCAGCCACTCTTTACTCTTAATTATTCATTCATAAGGCCATCTCTGCTTCTGCCCATCTCATACCCCGTGATCGTCAATGATCATGGTAATCATTTAATGTCTTTATGTCGCACTGCATTAATCCAACCTCTGCTAGGCTAGCTAAATCTATGTCACAACCCCTAAACTATAATCTAGCTAGCTTTATCTCCTGGTTCTGTCGGCATAATCTTGCCATGCATTTTCATTAACTGGGTTAGGGCACACAAGTGACTCATAATAGACTTGATTTCAATAATGAATTACGACTGATATCTAAAGCCTCTATTTATGTTTTTATGGCCTACAGGCTGATGGGCTTGTGGAGTAAAATAATCAATCTCTCAATCAGACCATTTTAAGTTATTTCACAGATGCAAGTCCAACAAAAAATGGTCTTCAAAATCAAACATTGAAATCTCCAAAAAGCTGCAGAGTAAATTTGAATGTGGTATGCTCTTCAAACCTAACCACACCTGAACATGCAATATGAGGTCTGTCTCTAGCTCCTCTTTCTGCCTCAATAACATCCCATTTCAGCTAATCAAACTATTATGACTCCCTACTAATTGAGAACACCATTACCATAATATGCAGTTTAATCTGATTAGTCCAACATGATTCAGATACACCAATGCTGGGCAGAGGGAGTTACAGAGAGAGCGAGTGACACAGGGGGTGATAGAGAAGGTGACCATGATGTGACAATAATAATAATAAAAGCTTAAATACAATCTTGAGATGGAAAAAAGGGAGCTAAACCAGTACAAACTCATGTTCCTATAAAAGGTGGCGAAGATTCTAAGCAGAAAGTAAGAAGGGGGCTTCCACTGAAAGCAGCTGCAACCTTCATTATGTTAAATTATAAGCCTTTGTATAATTTATACAGGTAAGTTACAGAAAAAAAAATCCCCCTTCACTATTGTCCAAAAACCTCACGATAGAGACCAAAACTAAGTTTTGTACCAGGCTGTAAACAAGTTTATTTTGCTCCATATGATGGGCATTTGATATGAGATTCTATGAGGATTGACTTGCTTTTGGAGCCAGTCTCAAGTTTAGAGGAACTCTGGTGAATTCAGCCATTCCTCATTGGCTTCATTTTTCAGCCCCCAAGGTCACTCAATAAAAAAGTTACTAGTACTCCTGAGTTATTTCATGATTTTTTTAACAAAAATTGTCTTATCGTCACAAGACCCCCTGAAAACCATCCAATACAAGAATAAATAATCACTGTGAATAAAACAAGTATAAACATGTAAGTCCTCTCTATTTTCTGGCTGATACTGTGACTACAATGCTACAAGCGTGATCGATGAATCCCAGATACTGTTATTGCTGTTATTATTACAGCACTACTTGCGATTCAATTTGGAAGTCTCCACCGGTCAAGGCACCTTCATCCTGGCATTCTGTAGCTGTGGTATCTCACAAAGAATAAACACAGCTGTGTTTGGGGCTTGGGAGATGATTTTTGCTAAAGAGTTGTGCCATATCCGCCCCAGCAACAGACCACTAACTAGCTGCCTTTCTGAGAGGCTGGCTGGATATTTATTTGAATGGGTAGTTGTTTGGCTGGCTCACTTGAGAACTGCCAGTCAGACAGACTGAAAGTGCTGTAGCTCAAAACAATAATGGTGATCTGAGAGTGTTACCAGTTTGCACCCTGTTAGGCACAAATGTATTTTTGTGGGTCTGTGCCAAATTAGGCACAATGTCTGGTGACTAATTAGCCTCGCATCTTAGAATGACTAATTTCCCTTTATGTAATTACTGATGCAAGATGCACAACATTCAAGGAATAGGCTGGCACAAAATCACCAGTAACTTGGCAACAGTTGGGTTAGTGTGCAGCCACTGTAAACTGAAATGGCTGAACTCTGTCTATCAAGCGCTTTGCTTACTGCGCTTCCCAACTCCAAATAGGACTGTGAGCCTTCCAAAGGGTATAATGGTCAGGCAGCTGGTCCTCTTGGTTAAACATGAACAGGCTGCTCTTTGACAGGGCTGTCACCAACGGTCAGCAAAGGTCACAAAGCATATTCACACTCAAAAAAAAGAGAGGAACCTAATTATTTTAAATTAAAGTATCACTTATTTTAAAACATGCACAAGCATGACTTATAATGACTGAGTTGTTAATTATAAAATTATATTATGATGACCGAAGTGAAGGTTGATCAAGACAAATAGTTTTTTTCACAGGTCTTATAGCAATGTAGTCTTCTTAACTAAGATATGAAAACGCTAGCATCTTTGAAGCCTGATAATATATCTTGCCTGCAGCACCCAGCCAGTCTTCTTACCAACACTGTCAGTTAACACCAATACTAAGCTGTCAGCGCTACTGAGTACCATGCTGAGGGTGTGCCTTTCCAACGATGAGACTAAACAGACATAATGTGTCAGGCAAAGATAGAGAGAAAAGGAAGACTAAACGACTTGAAGATCAGAGATGAGAGCAGGCAAGAAGAAGAAGGAGGGAAGAAGAAGAAGAAGAAGAAGAAGAAGAAGAAGAAGAAGAAGAAGCTATCACTCAGGGTAAATGATAGCATTCTACTAGCCTAGCACAATTAAGAGACAAAACAGAATTACAAATCATATTACGAGCACAGCAGCATTTGACATTGACTCCTTGTACGAAACAGACACAAAATCTTTGGCATCTAATGTTCTACAAATCCCCTGATGCTCTCCACTCCTAGCCCGTCCCACAGTGTATACACATCCTTGCCTTTCAAACAGGCAAGAAAAATGGTTGACCTTTGACTTCTTTGTTATGTGGACTGGTTTATGATGTTTAACCAGGAAACTGTCATTTTTATACATCTTCTCCACAGGTTTACTAGCCATTTCTCTGTAGAGACATCTGCAAAAATGACTCAGCAGAATATTATCAAGGGATGGATAAAGAGATCTTCCTCTTAATCCTTTAAAGGTAACCTAATTTTAGCGTTTGATTTCCAGCTTTACGAAATGTTGACCAATAGTGTCTTGAACATTTGTGCATTTATTGCAAGCTGAATGTTTAAGGCTACAGTCAAAACAATAAACCTGTATGATAAGTTATTTTTGGTAATTGTTTACCAACACAACGAAATTCAAAATTGTGGGGGAAAGAAGCCAAGGTAAATTACATTATACACCATATCCACACCTTATCCACAGCAAAAACTTCAAGTTTAAGATCTGATGATAACACCTAAGTCCAAACTTGCTCCCCTTAGATCTTCCTGCCCCCTGCTGCTACCACATGCAGTTTATCCCCATTAACCCAACCACACCTGTGCCCCCTCTGTCTTTAAGTATCCCTATCCTTTCTTCATTCCTTCCCCTCACCTTTCTGTCTGTACTGTCTCTCCCTCTCTCTCTCTCTCTCTCTCTCTCTCTCTCTCTCTCTCTGTCTCTACCACATGCTTCTGCTGTTTACCATGGGGATGGCAGGTTCAGGTGTGATGCTCAAGTAAACCAAGGCCATTGCCACAGGCAATTTAATCTTCACCAGCTGAGTCCATCTACTCTTAAAACTTCAGACTAATTCATGTTTGGGCAGAGCAAGACCAACAATATTTAAAGTTAACATAAGGATTCTCTTCAGCAAACCATTTATAAATGTATAGTATGCAGAAGAAATTAATGTGGACAGATTCTATGTCAGAAAACCCATGGAAACAAACTTTCTTGGCCTTGCTTAATCCTGTTTAAATACCTACAGTGCCACAGCACAGCCTCCAATCTTAACCTAAGTTTCAGCTATTAGAGATGAGATGTGCATGATTGTGCCCTTAAAGAAACCTAGAATCCTAAACTCAAAATCCACTGCTGCAGCATAGGCCTGCACGATTAATCGATTTAGAACCTCGATGTGGATTCACCCCTACATGCGATTTCGTTTCTAAATTACGTCGATTTTTTCCCCCAAGAGCCGGCGGCATGTGTCAGAGTTGTAAACAAGCGCTCCAAGGCTTCTCCCTTATCCTATGACAAAGCGCCTTTTGGTCACGCGATCCACGGCACGCAGAATCAAATAGTTGAGTTGAAAGTTTCTGAGGAGGGACTGCGGCGTTGCCGAAATAACGCTAATCGCAAGGAAAACTCAGTGAACAATTGAACGCCCAGGTAGTAGCGACGAGAATCAGCCCACCACCCAAACCGACCTCGTTCCGGAAATAGGTGGTACTTCGGTGGTGTGGAAGTACTTTGGATTTAGATAAGACGACGCAATAAACATTTCAGTTTGTGAGAAAAAAATCGTGGCAGAAAATCGTGATTTCAATTCAAAGCTAAAAAATCGAGATTCGTATTTTTTCCTGAATCGTGCAGGCCTACTGCAGCATAATCCTTACTCCAAAATATTTAATATATATATGGGGGCAATAACCTGTCTGAAATTGTGTCCCAAATCAAACTGTGCAACATGGCAGACCTTAGTTCCAAGATAAGCTGTTTAGCTTCAGCAACCATAAGTCTCAGAGCATAACTCCTCAACATATTCAGGTTAGGACTAACCACAAACATTTGGTCAAAGACACCCATTTTTATGCATTCCCCATTGGTTAAGTTTTCTGTTTTTCTGGAATTCCTTTATAAATTGATTATGTTGAAAAGCTATTTTAAGAATAATCACTGTAATCCAATTTTAAGTATAAAAAAGAAGTGAAGTAGCACAGGATATACACAATATCTTATGTGGGCTGAGAGTATGAGCTTGTGGTACCCCTTTAATGGATCTCAGAGGATCCAAAAGCACAGTTTTAGGTTTGTGGATTTTGAAAACATTTGGAAAAATGAATCCAGCTAATGTATTTCATTCATAATTCCCTCCTCTGTGGTGATCCCATTCGGAACCACTAGAGTCTCTAAGTCATGCCTCTGAAGTCAATGTGCAGTTTACATGCAGAAAAAGACACGAAATGGCCATGGAGGGAGACATGGAAGCTAGACAAACGGGACAGAGCAGGGTCCATATGATTTCAGCAGCAACGACAGACTGGCAAGCAGCAGGCAGCAGAGGAGCCGACTGCGACCCAAAAGATGTGGCACGGATGGTGGAGGATTACGTCATCGAAAAAAAGGAGGACGCTTCATCACAGTAAACCCTCACATACATGACTTAACACCACATAGTTAACAGTTTTTCGGTCAGCAAGCCTGAGTCCTTTTCCAGCATTTACTTTGCAAGAATACGTTCAATTATTGATGCATGGTGAAGTAAAAACAGAGTCGCAATAAGCATCTTATCCGTACGGGCCCTTTCATATGACATTTTAAGGTTCTGACACGAACACGAGAGCAGTTTTACACACGGTGCTTTACCAGTCATTTAGCAACGAATGACCAAGTCTGCATCAATTTTATCTGACGGATCCGTATTGATCCTGCATTGATAGATTTGCCCCTGGTGCTATAAGGTAAAAGAAGCTCATTAGCTCAGTCAAACCACACTTGCGCCGAAAGACAACAACGCAGATTACTGAATAATGAATGGTTATTACAAATGATAGAGGAATGTCATCTTTAAAGCCACATCTGTAACATAACCGACTGGTTTCATTGAACGCCAACTTGACCCATTATAGAGCCAATTGCAAATTGTATAATGAATTGGCTGTTAACGGCCTATTTAAATAAATGATAAATGTCGACTTAAGGGAGCTAAACAAAGTTTTATCAATTCAATACACGTTAAATGCATGCCAATACTGCGCACACTGGATTAGCTACAGTAAACGCAGCTACGTGAAGTAAGCTGCGAGATATTGAATGGACTGAGAAACACCTAGCTAACAAGCAAGCTACACAACCACTGGCTATTACGGCTATAAAATTAAATGTATATAACGGCTTTCAGTTTCTTATTTTAAGCATCCACTCGAGCAGACACACGGGTAAAAACACAAACCGGCTAGTTGGATCATCGTTATAGCTGTGTTACTTCGAAACACTAGCCTTTATAGCTGTACGGGGAGCAACTTGGATAAAAGTGACAGCGCTAAGCTAGCTAGCTAGCTAGCAGGCTAACGTCAGCTGGCAGTAAAAACTGGTGGCCTGTGAATGAGTGTCTTTCTTACCGTCATAAACTGCTCCAGGGGCGTCCAGTTTTTAAGGAATATATTTTTTTCTGTATGAGGAAATGGTTTGTGTGGGGGCGATATTGCCCGAACATCCAAGATCAGTTCACCCGCTGCCGATGAAACCCAAGCACCATCATTATCAACGTCTTCATCAGTACTCAGAGTCCGGCGCTGCTTCACACACATCCATCCAGCAGAGCGGGGCCTCCTCCGGGCTCGACCATGCAACTGGCTCGGGGACGACGGATAATCCTCAAGACGGGAGCCCCTGCAGTAACCATTGGCTAGACACGGCGACTAGCAGTCATTTCAGGTCGAGAATAAAAATATATTCCCACGCAGGTGTATAAACAAAGATATGTAATCATCAAAAAGGTTACTTTTGAGAATAGTTGGATGTCAAATTATAGAGTAAGCGAATGTTGCGTTTCTGTCTTTCCCAAATGAGCTTGTCCGCTGTAGTCTGTGTTCCCTGCTCTCTGCAGCTGCTTTGCGTGCCTGCTTGCCTTGCAGCACAGCAGCGATCAGCATAGCGACGTAATGGCGTAAACCGAGCGCACAGGGGCGGGGCTACAGAGCGGGAGGCGCGCGGTTTCTTGCGATAGAGCTCATCACTATAATTGTAAATATTCCCTTATTTACTTACATTGTAACCTTTAAAAAGAGCATAAAGATATATTTATTTGTGTCAATCAAATATCGCGGCCAATGTGTTTACTACTTGCTCACAGTGACATATTATGATTTGACGAGATATCAAAAGCTCTTATTACCCTCATATGTAAGGCAAAATATGTGTGTATGCACTGAATAATTTTAGAGCACGTTAAATATGTCAATTACATTGCAGAATGTACCAATAAGATTCTATATGACAAGAAAAAACATTGTCATCAGCCCAAATGCTATTTATACAGTAATGAGTAAGGCGCTGTACCTAAGTATTCTAATATGTACAACAAAATGTTTGTGTGTACCCTAAATGAATTTGAGTGTTATTGTTTTCTCTACTGTAAGAACACTCTCTCACATACTCTCTCCCCCTCATATATATATACACACACACAGGGATTTTATATTAAATGGAAATAATAGTTAACTAGTATTTCATTTTGAAAATAGCCCTGTTCCTAGTCAAAATTGTAATTCAGAATGAATATCACTGTGTTACTTTAAAAATAAATGTAATCATGAAAAAGCCTTTTCTTGTTCTCTTGTACTTCAGGTACAAACCTGCCCATTCAGACAGTGTCATTCCTGTTATTCAGACACTGCAAGTAAGGTACTAGTCTTGCAGAGCCGGACAGAATGATACCAACTAACTGCAAGAGTGGTAATGTGAGCTGTAGTGACCTCATGTGGCTCCAAAAGGAAACAGCCTACAATACAACTAACAATGGACTATTGTGTAGTAACTCTGTTTGGCATACAATGAAGTGAGCAGATGAAGCGTAGTGGTGAGACCGAGACAATGAGCCCAGTGTTGTTTATATGCATATCCCAAAAGGCACTTTGAAGATGGGGGAATGATGGAGAAACATCTAAAAAAAAATCTACCTAAACTTTTTTCCTTTTTTAGAAACTTTTCTAAGCGGTTATGTACATGTAGATATTATTTAAATGTTTTTTTTCAATATATTCATATGACCTGCCGATAAAGAGATTGTCTTGGTATAATTAAATATTGAGTTTACATATTGGGGAAAGAATGTCTTAATGAGGGGAGTTGTGTGTCAAAGCCCACAATCTGCTGCATTACCATGTACCTAAAGCAAATTCCCCATCTTGCTCAAGGGAACTAATGTGCTGTGTGTGCTTACTATCAGAGAAAACAGAACACAAGCTGTCCTGATTAAGAACAGTCTATCTACTCCAAAAAATTTGCTGCTTGCATGCTTTCTGTGTCCAGATTTTATCAGGATATGTGCCTTATACCTTGAATTCTATTACATGGGTAGAGGAAAAAAATCACACAATGGATAGTGGAGTCCACTAAGTAGCCACTTTTATGCATTGTCTACCTTAAAACAATAACGTAAAATGTCAGTGTATGTCTTTCTGCTACACTGTTAATGACATGCTTTTAATTTAGCTCAGTCCACAAGGTATTGGAAATGTAATTAAAATACCATATCTAAACCTTGTTAATATGCAGACAGAGGATCTTAGGGGAACTTGGGGGCCATATGACGAGTTCAGAGTCATAATAAACTGCACATTAGGATTGTTATCGCCTAACAATTTGGTTAGGGTCATGCAAATGATATGTGGGTACATAGCCTTTCACTCTTCTTGAAAGTTACTGGAAACTCTGAATCAGATCAATTAAATATTGCCACTACTTATTAGTAAACACAGTTAGATATCATAAAGGACAGAAGGATGAATACAGGTAAACTGACTGACAAAATGTTGTTAACCAGCTCCATATCAACATAGTTTAAGTACGCACACATGAATGGTCTATACAGTGACTTTGTGGCAAGTTTTATTGTGTTATAACTTTCTTCATTTTGGATGTAACTTACTAATTTTTCACTGAGTGGTAACATACCTGAAGGTACTTGCACAGCCAGCAGACAATGAACTGCCATTTTCTGCAGGCAGTTACAGGAGAATTTGGCTGACTTCTCTGGTGTTGCATTAGAGAATTTATTAGAAGAGTTCTGTTTGGAAACATTGTGACAGGTATATCTGGATTCTCTACCAGATATTCTGTCAACAGTTTTAATGGGGACTGTTCCTTTGGTTTAATGTAGTTTCAATTAAAAATGCCCACAACAAGGTTAAGAGATAGTTAAGACTAACAAGAACTGCGTGCGGAAGAATGGCTGTGTATGTATTTATTTTTATTTTTTAGTTCTCTGATCAAAAACCAGAAAACTGTAGTGAGGTTGGGGCCAAAATTTCACAGATGGATATTTCAAACTCGGCAAAAATAAAAGCAAAAGTAGAAAAACCTATGTGCTTAGTACAAATAAAATGTAAATAAGGAAATAAGATTTTTGAAGTTTTAGTAAAGCCACTTATGAGAGGATTACAATACTGTATTACTGCATTATAAGTCAATGTCTATTCAACAACATATTTAATCTAGTGGTGGGACTCGATTAAAATTTTTAATCGCGTTAATTATTGGGTCTGTAATTAATTAATCGAAATTAATCGCATTTTTTTTTTTTTTTTTTTTTCGGGCTTTTACACCTTTATTGAT
>JAQMCX010000008.1:9476303-9488020 GCA_029814765.1 Acanthurus leucopareius | reverse complement strand
AATATGTATATACACTGTACTGGACTGTTATAATTTTGAAAATGTTCAATAAAAAGAATGTTCAAAAAAAAAAAAAAGATTGTGGCTTTGCCTGCAACTTCTGAAGCTCAGTTTGGGTATCTGGTAAATACAGCTGCTCCTGAGCCTTCAAACAGCAGGTTCATGATCAAGTTCAGTGCTTTAAAATACAGGATCTGCTCGATTCGTCTGACCCTTTAGCAATCATATCAAGGTTATCTAATCAGATCAATTCTATTGATTGTTAAAGAAGGGTGTGTATGTGTGCGCCGGTAAACATAATAGGAGATCGATGCTTATCTGTGCCTGCCTGGGGGCATTCATTTAGCTCTCCAACACCTACACACTCATATATATATATATATCTATATGCATACACACACAGAGGCACGTGTCCTCTCATGCTTAGCTAAGCCAGATAAATGGGGCATTTGTTTTGATTAATGGCTCAATTGGTGTGGCGTGAAAATCGATGCATCTTTGCAGAAAGTTCTCGGCGGTAGCCTTGTTATGTGCGATGTTAACATATCCATTTGGACAGCGCGAGCCGAATGGGAATGGCTTTCACGTCCGCTCTCATAGCCTCATAGGCGATGCAGAGAGGGAGAGCGCTTTTCATCAAGGACCTTACTTGCTATTCCATCCACCTCCCTCGCCCTCTTTTACTCATTTGCAGCTCTCTTTTTTTCTCCTCTCCTTCAACCTCTGTCTTTTATCTCCTTTTCTATTGCTATCATATTTCATATTTCATTCACTCTCCCTCTTTCTTCACCCCCAATCACCTTGCTGTCTTTTTTTACTCCTTGCCTCCCTTCATCTCTTCCCCAGTCTCCTCCCTTCCTATATCCCTAGCATCTTTCCATCCTCCTTTAGTTTGTTTATTAAGCAACTATCTACTCTTTATCCCCCATATAGATGTTTTCGCTATTGGAGATCCTAACCAGTCCACCATTCTGGCTGTGTCCATCGCTGGGGGAATCGTTCTCCTCATCTTCCTGGTGACTTGCTTTGTTGTCAGTGGAAGGTAAGGTCAAAAAGATACCCTTATGTCCTCTGTACATGATAAGTGTGAGTTGTTGTACACACCACAAAATGGGGTGAAGGTAAAGTGTAGGTTTATGTATCATAAATACATTCATTCATACACACTTAGGGTTAACACACTCACTTAAGCAGATCCTCCCACTTGGTCTCCCCTTCATATCTTTTTGCCTCTCTCTGAGGGATTACATGGGTGTGCCACAGTGGGGCCTCCATCTTTGACATTTACACACCGCTGCCAGAGCCTAACTAAAGGCTGTGTTATTCTGTATGTGAAGAGCATGGACTCCCTGTGATCACTCTCTTTGAAGGTTAGGCTGCCGTTAATGCCCCGTCTCAAAGAATGCCAAAGAGGAGAAGGAGATGAGAGGGAGAAAGGTAAATAAAAGAACGCCGATTGGTGAGGGGCGAGAAGATGAAAGGTTTGGAGTTAGGAGAGGGCTCTTTGGAAAAGGACAACGGCAGGAGGAGGAGTGAGAGGGGCAGACAGGAGAGGGGACAATAGCAGAGGTGAGAAGAGGGAAGGAGAGGGGATGAGAAGGTTGCAAAGGAGGGGAGAGGAGCAGAAAGGCTAGAAGTCGGGAGGAGAGGAAAGGAGATGAAAGGGGAGAGAAGAAGGAGGCAGAAAAAGACAAGCAGAAGGGATGAGAGGAGAAGATAGGAGAGGAAAGGAAACAAGAGGAGAGAAGAAAAGAGGGAATGATAGGAGAGGAGAGAAAGACTTGTAAGAGGGGAGGAGAGGAGTGGATAGGGAAGAGGAGAGAAGGAAAGGAAAGGGAGGAAGACAGGAAAAGATACAAGGAAAGAAGAGGAAAGAAAGGGATGACAGGTTGTGATTTACCGTGCCTGTAACTAAATGTTTATCCTCTATGAGCTCCGACTAGATTAGCCACATGTTAAGAACTACACACACACTTGCACACACACACATACACACACACGCACACACACACTAATGTACACACACTAAAAACATTACTATTGATTCAGGTGATTGCTTATCAGGCTGAGTGCTCTATTCACTATTGACTAGGAGGAATGTAATCAGTGGAGACTGTCCCGTGTGGCAAACGCACACACACACACACACCCATGCACGCACTCACACACACACACAGAGCACATGAACATAAACACATCCTCATTTTTTTAATCAGGGGGGAATTATCAGGATGTGTCTGTAAGAAGCAAAACAACCTGTTAAACATAGTGCGCTGTAAACACACACACACACACACACACACACACACACGATGACACAAACACACAAACATACACTTGACTAATCAGGTTTCACAGGCTGGGGAGGTGTTAACTAGGTTTTACAGAGGGGTCGATGCACCGCCATCAATTTCAGGTCTCTCTCTCTCTCTCTTCGTCTCTCTCCCTCTCTCTCTGTCTGTTTCTATTCGTCTTTCATTTAGATGTGGGGGCACTAGGGAGGAAGTTGTGTTAATTACTGCTTTCTATTAAACAACGTCTGTCAAAACGCATGTGCATTGGTGGAGTGTGTATCATGTTTGTACCTGGGAAATGAGGTGAGGATCAAAGCTGCATCACTAGAGAGACAAATGCAAGGGAAGGAGAGCTCGAGGGGAAGAGAAAGATGGACAGAAGAGAAGTAAAGGAGAGACACAAGTGGAGGATTAAATGAGAAGGTATTACAGCAGATAGGCAGCGGGAATGACAGACTGCGGAGAAGAGCGGGAAGGCAGTAGATCTGAAAAATGTTTGTGCCACTGGAGAGCTACATTTTGAGATGGTGTGAGAGATAGAGAGAAAGAGGAGGAGGCTTGAGAGAGATGGAAAGAAAAGGAGAGTGATGGAGGGAGGAGGAGGAGAGCCAGCGGCACAAAGGGAAAAGGAGAGAGGTGCAAGGAGCGGAAGATGAAAAGATAGATCACAAGTGTATTTGAGAGAGGAGGAGGAGGAGGAGAGATGATGGGTGGGTGATTGCACTTTTAGGTGCAATAGGAGTGTCATACTCCAGGTTTTGGAAAAACTGGAGGAAATCTAAAAAATAACAGTGGTCTCTCCTCTCTTGGTGTCCATCCTTCCCTCTTTTTCATCTCTTAAAACTCCCATCTTATCTGTCAATCAGTTTCTCTTTAGCTCTCTGCTCTCTTTTCACTCTGTTCAGCTCTCTCTACGCTCCTGCTTTTCTCCTCATTTCGCCCCGTCTTTGGCGCTCCGGCTTTCATTTCCCGTTCCCTTCTTAAAATTTACATTTGGATGAAACCTCCATAATGTATCAAGATTCTGATGTATTTGCTCAGACCCGTTCAATGCGGACAATGATTAAATTGGAATTGAAATTGACACTGAGAGCCAGCAGGGGTTGAAATGATTTCCCACCAGACATTTATAAAGTCCCTTTTGTCCCTAAATGCCAGCTGTTTAAATCATTTCCACAATAATCACTAGACTGGAGTGAAGTGCTGGAGAGCTTTTTGTACTTGTTTTACACCCAGCTCACCTATTGAAACCACAATTCTGACCACATTTTGAACACCCTCGTAGACTTTTATTTAATCACTAAACAATAAAGTAACTAAGCACATGCAGTCTCTCACACACACACATACACACTCCCTGCAGCCTTTGCTGGCAGGGTACTGAGCAGCTATGCCTCATAAACGGGCTGATTTGCAGGCCATTCTGTTCGGTCCTGTTCTCGTTTAATAAAGTGCTGTTATGCTATTGTTACCGCAGGAGGGAAAACAGGAAAAAAACGTCGAAAGCTCCTCAGACGCAGCACGGCGCTGACAAATCACACCAGTTATTGCTGTGTGCGTGCCATTATTGCTCCGCGAGTGTTTGCGTGTGAATGTGTGTTTGCGTGCGGAGCTGGTGCGTTCGTCCTCCTGAGGGGGCTCTGGCAGGCTGGCAGGTGCGAGCAATGGGAGGCTAGCAAGCGACTGGCATAACCATGGATTTAGCAGATGGCCTTTCAGTCAAAAAAGAGCTCGCTCTCTCTCTCTCTCTCTCTCTCTCGTCTTCAGTCCTCACTTTCTCTCACTCCTTGTTAAACACGTTACAGCCTCTGCCTCCCAGCATCTGTGTTAGTGTGTGTGTTAGTGTGTGTGTGTGCAGTCTTTTGTTTTGTCTTCAGTCTAATGATCCTCCAGCCTTACAACCACCTCTTTCTTTGAGTGGCCGCAGGCTTTGGTTTTTTGCCAGATTCCTGTGTGGTTTTTTACTTTGTTCATGTTTTTAATGTTGGAGTTTTGGGCGAGAAGTCGACATGAAGTTGTTCTGCCTGTGTTGCCTTTTTGGGTTTGTTTTTTTGTTTTTCTTTTTAAGCTGTCTCATCTGCTTTGTGCCTCAAAGTCTGCCTTTATGGAGTGCATCTGTTGTCAGAACTGGAGATATTCAGTAAGAAGTCAAGGGCTGCAATCTGTTCAAGGAAATGCCTGAAAAAAACTTAAGAAATAATAAGTGATTGATTGGCTGCTAAGATGAAGTTATTTACTAAAGTCACACTCAGTTTTCTTTCACTACAAGAAAACAAGAAAAGTTTATTTCTATTCGAATACTTTTAGAGGAAAAAAACACCTTTTCTTAGCAGAGTTTTAAACAATTAAGAGTGAAAGGGCAGGAGAGAAAGACTCGGGGAGAGTGAGATGTCATTATAACGCGGCTGATTCTGGAAGAAAGACTCCTCAGTCTCACTAATAGACGGCGGCAACAGCTCTACCTTTTTATCACAATAGCACGCCCTGTTAATGTGCATGTTTGTGAACGTAAGCTCTTTTACCTCCGCAGCATCTGTTGTGCAGCCCAGGGTTATTCTTAAAAACTTAATGACACAAAAGAGAAGAGGAAGGATGGAAGTAAAAAAAAAAGGGAGGGAGCATGCGCCGATGAAAACATGCTGTTCAGAGAGGAGGGAGCGAAGTTAAGAGTTAGTGAAAGAAAGAGGCTCGTGAGACGCTGAAGAACACTAATTGAGTGTAAAGCGGCTGAAAAATGTTTGCATGTGTGTGTGTGTGTTTTTCTGTGTGTTTGTGTGTGTGTGTGCGTACTCACTTATTTGGATTTCAAAGAACATGTGATGAACTGCAATTACAAACACCAAAGGCTGAATGTAAGAAGAAGTCAGAGGGAGTTTTTTCAGTTTGGATGTAGGAAAGAATAAAAACCCCAAATGCTTGGTTTTGAACCACAACATAATAAAAACAGGAAATGGAAAATAAACAGGAATAAAGGCACAAATGATAAACCCATATTTGCTAAATGGCACTAAATGTTAATTTGAGAGAAGAAATCAGCCAATGCATTCCCTCCCCTGTGGGTGGTGTTGGTCTTTTTGCTCGATAATAACACTAATAATGATTTGGCAGCCAGGAGATTCTGCGACTACAGATCTAAAACAAAACAGTTATGAGGAGAAATGTGCGTCTGTGTGCACGCCTGTGTGCGTATTTGTGTGCGTAGACGCGACGACAACAACAACGATGATGTGTGTAATGTCATTAGACAGATTTGCATGTGTCGCTTGAATGCTGGTACTTTCAATTAATGCAGCTAAGCTGTAGGGTGTAGCTGAATACAGCTTTGTCTGCAGAATGCCTCAAAAGTAGCTTGCAAACAGTGCAATAATAGCAGCTAGTTGCCGCAGGTGCAAAACTATTTCGCACTAGCTTTATGCTAATGAGCAGATGTTGCAGTGGGATTGATCAAATGTCCTATAAACATCAGACGGATTCAGAACTGTTTTTTGGTGGCGGTTTTAAAGTTTATGGAGCCGTTGAATAGCTTTGTCGGATCAACACACATACACACACACACACACAAGAGCACGTTACGATCATGACCAAATCAATTTGTGTCTGTGTAGTATCCTCATTAAGGGAATTAGTTTCACACTGATCTGTTAGCAAATATAAATATACACTTCACTTAATGATACAGATGACATGCTCCTCTGCTGCTTCTCTCTTTTTTGGCCTCTCATTTGACCTTTTCACCAGCTTGTTAGAAATTCTTCTACATTACACCAATTACCACAGCTCCACACCCCCTGCTTTTCCCTCACTTACTTTGCTTTCCTCCCCCTTGCCTTCTTATTTCCTTTCCTTCTCTTTTTCCTTTCCTTTCCTCTCCCCTTCCCTTTTCCTTTGCTTTCCTTTCATTTTGTTTTCTTTCTCATCTCCCTTTTCTTTCCTTTTTCACTCCTTTTACCTTTTTTCTTTATTTCTCCTTCTTTCTTTTCTTGCCCCTCTCCTTTTTTCCGTCCCTCTCCTCTTTCCTTTCCTTTTAATTAGCAATCTCAATAATGAACGGCAGCTAAATGAAATGTTTCCAAACAGCGTGTTAATGAAACATAGACAGATTTATTAGTCATAACTCTTCCGCTAATCATTTTCCCTCTCTAATAATTAGCTCGAGCTGAGTAAATCTTTTTACACTGTGGTCAGAGAATGTTGAGCCAATGCCAGACACGGACAAGATGGAGAGAGAGAAAGTGCAAGGCGGCCAGAAACAGAAATCTTAGCCACTACATCACCCAGACTTTTTGCTAGTTTGTTTTTTTGTCATGCATTTTTGACTCTTAATTAATTATCCACAATCAGCTTTTATTATACTCATAGTTTGTTAGCACCCGAGCAGTGAATGTGTTTTGCTTTTTAGCTCAGTGAAAACAAGGCTTAATTTTGCTGTGAAATAATGAGAGTGAATTTAATTCATTGATTTCATTCTCAGTAATTATTTTTATTTAATAGCTTGATATTAAATGGAATCACCATTATCATGAGTAATGATGAGAGCAGATACCCACAGCAGGGTGTATATATGTGTGTGCGTGTGTGTGTGTGTGTGCATGTGTGAGGTTGGGTCGGAGGGGGGTGGTGGAAAATAGAGGATAGATGTGTCATTTCATTGTGTCATGCAGGGGTGACTAATGATTTACTGATTTCATTTTTCTACTCATTCTGATTAGCAGTGGGAAAATAATGTGCAGAGACAGGAAATGAAAAGGGAGAGGAGAGGAAAGAAAAGCCATTTAAATGAAAAGAGGGGAATGGAAAGGAAATGGAAGGAAGGGAGTGTAAGTAAAAGGAGAAAAAGAGAACATAGTATGTTTCTGAATGGATGATCCCCTCTGACTCATCCTTGTCTCAGAGTGCATCCATTTCTCCTCACGCAGCCTGGCCTCTAATCCTATGAAAGGTGGCCAGTCACATGAAACAAACCGGGTGATACTACACAGCTCAGAGCTGCACAGGCTTTATTAGCTCCCTTAGCGTCACAGGTTAAAAAGTCCAAGGTCGCTCACTCACATGAAGTCTAACAGTGTTTCATCTTTTCTTCCATCACCGTTCATCCACATACAGCTTTGTTACCGTTTAGTTCGTCTCTTTTGTCCAACTTTGTTTCAAGGTTATTCCATTGTCCATATTTACCATTTTCACTCTCTTCTCTTTCCCTGCCTTTAGTGCATAATCATGCTTTTTATCCTGTCCTGCCAAAGTTTCCCCTCGTTTGATCTCTTTGGATGGTTCTACTTTTTTGTCACCATGTGTTGTTCCTGTTTTTCTGCCCATCTCTCAACTCCCTCGATGTCTCTGCTTCACACTCTCTACACTTTTCCCTTTTTTCTATTTCTAAATTCAGACTGTCTCAGCAGACACTTTATATAAGGCAACTTTTGTGAACTTTGGGCCGTTTCGACTTAAAACACATTATATCGGAGCATACAGTAGCTTTGCTTTAAAGTGATGATGTGACAACCCCATCTGTATCTGACAGAGGTTATTCTCTTAATTCAACACTGCACCATCAAGCTTTGGCAGGCCAGGCAAAGTAAAACGACAGCAGAATCACTTAGCACCGACTTTTAATATCGGAGGACGTACAAATCAGTGCAACTCAGAGCTAGAAGATGTTGTCTCACTCTTTATAGCCTGGAGTTACATTTAGGGGGAAATGGAAGCAAGAGCTAATAGAGAAATAAATGAAGACTTGGCATAATAGTTACAGTATAAAGAGGCATTCTGTTTTATTGCACATTTTGTAAACTTTTATGGAGAATATACAGTCAGGCTGAGTCATATTCACACAGGACCTGCATTTGGTTTTCCAGCAAAGAACTAACTAGGTCTCGCCATTTAAAGGATTAACCTTAAAATGGCTGGTGTGCAAAAATTATATAAGATGTTTGTAAGAATATAAATACAAGCTGCCTAAAAACATAAAGATTTAAGGATGAAAAAATATAAACATATATCCTAAAATGCTAAAGTGCATATTAGCAAATTGTAGGTGGGCTGTTCATTTTTTCCCTCATTACAATTGAATTGAAAGTGGACTGAATGTGTTTAATTAGAGTGTGTTTTAACTCCCTACACACATTCATGTTACATTTAGTGAACCACTGACTGCTCTCATCTTCTCCAATTTGCTGCTCCATCTTGCTGTAGTTGGTGCTTTCCCTCTCTCTCTCTCTTCCTGAGGACTCGTCCTGCAGCCACACTGTTGACTGACACTCTTCTCTTTGTTATCTGCTCTTAATCTGTCTATCAACTCTCTTATCCTTTCTCTGCTCTCCTCCATGGGGGCGGGGGGTGGGGGGTGGGGGGGGGGCTATGTGCTGATGGTGCTGTACTTTGTTGTTTCATTGTCACTCCTAATCCTTCATCCAAGCAGCCAACACTGGATGTCTCCATCCCTTTCTTGTTTCTTTCCCTCCCTTTACTAAGCCCTCTTTCTTTTCATAGCGTGCTTTCCCTCTTTTCTTATCTTCAGGTACTATTGTTGCAGCACACAGCGTTGCCCCACCCCTCTTTCTACCCACTTCCCTTATGTTAACCTTCAAGTTACCATTCCTACGGCTGCCTCCCCTTCTCCCCTTGCTCTTCCCCTCCATCTGATTGCTTGTTAGTTGGTATGCAGGCTTGGACCCCCATTGTGCGTTCTTGCCTGTCAGCACTCTCTTTTTCCACCCCTTTTCCCAGCTCCTAGCCTTCCGTCTTTCTAACGAATAACATCTCAAAAAAATGAAAGCAGAGGCAAACGGGGCCTTTTTAGGGGAGCTAGATGATTGGAAACAAGAGGAAGAAGAAGAGGATATGGGTTATCAGACAAGGGAATGTTTTCACTTAAAGGAAGAATTAAGAAAGAATGTAACACCTCAGAGAGATAAAGGGCAGCAAGTAAGAGGACGAGAGGGGAAAACAAGGGTGGGGCTCCAGCGACGATGATATATGTAGGGAGTTCTGCGCAGGTGGAGGCTTGCTAGCGGAATGACAAATGGGTCTTGAGTGACAGAGTATTATATTAAAAAGTAAATTGATATGCAAATGTGGAGTGTGTGGCTTTGGAGGACAGGGATCGCCTGTTGTCCTCACTAAAGTGGAACAGAGAGAGGCAGAGAGAAAGGTTAGAGCTTGAGTGTGAAAGTGATATCGCAGTACAATAAAAGTGTGCGTTTTTGTGTGTGACTTGCGCGCACGCGTGTGTATGTATGTGTGTGTGCACTGCATCTGAGTGAATATACAGCTGTGTATGTGGGTGGTGGTGGTGATGGGGGGCGGGGGGGTGATTTACTGTAGGTAACAGCAGAGTAAAGTGCATTTGGGTGGCAGCTAAATGAAACAATGATTCCTCCCACAGTGACGGATAGTGCTAACTTCACACCGCAGTACAGCAGCATAAAGAAGCAGCTGGTGGCATCGCAGGAGGACCGCTGTGTCTCATTATGAAGTCTGTTCCAGCTCAGAAGTCTATGAGTGCTCATTGTGAGCCGTTCAAATCAATAAGAGACAACTAGTTACTGAACCAAGGAATGTGGTGATTATAACCATGTTTTCAGCAAATGGACAAAAGTGAAGTCTTATGCGGCTGTATAGAAATATTATCATGAAAAACTCCCACAATCAAATCCCCTACAAAATATGCTTATACACACATCTCTGACTTGCTTTGCCAAATATGTTTTGGAGGAAACATGCATGTAGATGCCTGACAAAGTGCTGACAATGTTTTTTCTTGTCCAGTAAGCATGAAATTATTTCTGCACAGTTACAAATCACGATACTCTGATACCTGAAGCCCACATGTTGTTATAGGTTTAGCCGATGAACTAGCCTGCAGTCCTGATTCTGCCGGGACTAGAAGCTCGCCGAACTGGGAGAATGTTTAAGCTTTGGACAGTGGGAGGGGGGGGTCTCAGGCCCAGACAGAGGGGGAGCCAGCAGGAAAGGCAGGGGTCAGGATGTGCACCAGAACCAGAGTCAGGCAAACAGGCAATAGGATGAGGCTCTGTAGGTTCCCAGTTGACATGTACAGACCAGGACCGAACACAGCCTCTAAGAACAACTGAGGCCAGCTGAATGACGGGCAGCACAGTGCCAAGATGATTTATGATTTATCTCCAGGGGCAAAAAAGACACGGCATGTTCAGGTGGGGACAGGTGAAAGAGGGGAGCAGCACAGAGGTCAGTGCACACATCCAGCAGGGGTCATGGGTGGGGTCAGCCCTGAGGTGTCAGGGACCAAATGTGGCAAGAAAGTCATCTCTGTGCTGTTGAACTGGAGGTGAACTGGATGCCACCTCTAGAATATCAGTGTATAGAGTTCAGTGTGTGATGTATAGTAGCATGTGGAGCATGAAAGGAAAAGAAGGAAGTGATGTGAACTGTGAAGCCTCTGAAATGAACGGATGTCAGGAGCTACTCATGTGGACATCATTTCCTCCTGTCCTTTCCTTCTACAGCACCAGTGAATCTTTATACTGACTAACATGTTTTTTATGCAACAGGGCTGGTTTACAACATATTAAATTCAGCACTGTGTCTTGTTAACATTCAAAAGATTAAACAATGAACTAAACAATGAGCAAATACATGACTAATAATTCATAGTTAATTGCAATATTAAGGAAAATTTATGGATTTCTTTAACTGCAAAATGTCTATAACAAGTAGATGGTGAGTCAGAGGAAATATTCTCAATAGAAAACATTTACATAAACAAAATCGTTAACAAGCAGCCTAACTGTTTAAACATAACTGCAAATGAGAATAATACATGTAAATGCTTGATTACCTAATGACATCTATTTGTCCTGTTATGTTGTTTTCTGTTATTGCCACCTGTTAACTATTGAAAATGTGAAAACACAATAAAAAATTTTAAAAAGATAACCGCGGCATCGGAACAATGGCTCCATATTGGCCTCCTGGGTCCAGTTCCAGAGCCTTTAATAGATGAGTTACAGGCCATTTGCATTCAGTCAAAGGTATTAAATAAAATATCTATTTCAAACACACATACACACACACACACACACACACACAGACACAGCTGTTGGGGGAAAACAAAAGCCACAGCCATGTCAGGTTTTGTGCCATGTTTAAGACTGCAGCGCTAATGATTCATGACACTTCTAACTGAAGAGGAGAAATGAGTCGCTCTGTAATTACTATGGAAATGTGTTCATTTCCCATCAGACACACACACACACACTCATATATGCAGCCATGCACCCGTGGAGACGCACACATGCACTAACACTGATACACATCCAGCAGTAATGGGCTAGTACTTCCACATGTGTGTTCTGGTGTTCGGCAGAGCTATATGTGTGTGTGTGTGTGTGTGTGTGTGTGTGTGTGTGTGTGTGTGTGTGTGTGTGTGTGTGTGTGTGTGTGTGT
>JAQMCX010000008.1:9446089-9461999 GCA_029814765.1 Acanthurus leucopareius | reverse complement strand
CTGGTCAACAGCAACCTGGTGTGTAAGGTGTCTGACTTCGGCCTGAGTCGGGTTCTGGAGGACGATCCAGAGGCCGCTTACACTACGAGGGTAAGACATGCTCTCCCAGGCTGCAGCTGTCTTGAGTAAATTTTATCTACGCCTATTGACTTCTACGGTTAAACGGTCAAACTCAACATGCATTAAACCATTTTCTAAAAGAAAAAAAAAAGGAGTTACTCTCAAAACATCTTCAAGTTCAAGGCAGTTCCACTCAAGTATTACCTCCTTTTACACAGAGGCTTCAGAGGCTGCAATTATTTGTGATCATAACTTCCAAATACGTGATGTTGTGGCACATCCTCAGCATTTAAAGACTCAAAAGTCAGTCTTAAGGTCTGACATGAAGAAGCTGAGAGAGTGTATGCAAAGTTCCTCTGTCTTGGGGTTTTAAATAACCTGAAGTGAATCAATTACACTTGTTTTGATTTTCTGAGGAAACAAGACCATGTAGAAGCACTTTAACATATGTGGAAAAAAGCTGATCATCGCAGTTAATTTCTGTCCGTTTTATTAAGCTTGACAAGCTACCAGGACATATGTATTAAATGAGCTATTTTTTTTCCCAGATTATGGATGAGTGATAACCTCTCTATTCAGGGCTGAATATGTAAATTATGCTAAATATTCCAGGGAGCTGCAATCTCATGAGAGGAAAGAGAGAGCCCATGTGTGTCAACAGGGCGTCATGTAGACATACACACCTGACACCTGTGGGGGTGGAGCGGGACTCCAGCCCCCGTGTCTGGTCAGGGCTGGAGTTGTAATAATCTCCTCTCTACGTGTATGAAATCCTTAAATGGCCTGACAAAAACATGCGGCTCTAACACTGCATTTCAAAGTGCAGTTGGTTTTCTGAACAGCTGAATTTTTGTTGGAGGTCATTACGCTTCACTGATGACATAAACTTTCACCAAATTAAATGCATACACCCAAGCTCCTCCTCCTCCTCCTCTCCTTCGAGGTTTTGCGTATATATTCAAATCAAAGAAAGTCCCTGGTAACATCACCATCCTCTCACAGAGCACAGAGAGAATGAAGAAACTCAAACGTCAGTGAGTTAAACCACTGCAGAGTAACTCATCTAAAATGCCCACAAGGAGATGGCATTATTCATATTCATAGGAAGTGTTGGGGATGTTATTTTTAATATGGCATTAGCATTGCCCTGGGAGGAGTGTATCAGCCGCTGACTGCTCTATTGCAATCACACACACACTCCCACTGATGTCAGGAGACCTAGATGGAGAGCTGCAGGCATTGAGGGTGGGGTTGGGTACGGGGGTGGAGGGCCGAGGCAGAGATGAGGGAAAGACGCGGAGAGGCAGGATATCAAATAGGAGTGAGATCGAGGGAGGCTGAGAGAGACGAAAAATAAGGAAAGGCAGGGGGAAGGATCCAGTGAGAGCAGTTAAGAAGAAAAAAGGGGATGGGGTAGGGGTGGACAGGGGGTGGTGGAAACAAAAGTACAGTGCCGAGTGACTTGGCAGCTTTGTCTTTTATTTGACTTTGACCAAGCAGAGATGGGAAATGCTAGGTGGTGCAGAGGCAGCTGCCGCATGTTAAAAAGCTCAACTGAGTCCTATAGAGGTACAGTGTGTGTGTGTGTGTGTGTGTGTGAGTGTGTGCGTGTGTGTGTGTTTCTGCTTGGTGTGTCTATACAGTGGGCTTTATGGAATCCTTTTGATCTGTGCATCAACAACAAAGGCAGAAGCAGCATGGAAGAAAAAAGAAAGAAACTGATGGCAAAAGAAAGTGCAGGGATAAACACTGGAGCAAAAGTAACGCGATGTTGTGAGCGTAGTAGAAGGGGGGGTGCTGTTTTGTTGAGTTGGAGTGTGAGCTCACCTGCTGTTTTCTTAAAGGCAGGGAGCTTCTCTGCAGCCACCTTCTTTTTAATTTGTTTTGTCAGCTCTGCTTTTGATTTATTAAAGCGCTTAGCCACAAACACATTAATAAAACAACCTTTAAATATTTACACCATCAAAGGCAGTGTAAATTCAGGGTGACATATGCAGTATGCAGTATGCAGAGTGTGTGTTCACTGTGTTGTGTATCGTCTCCAGGGAGGGAAGATCCCCATCAGATGGACGGCTCCGGAGGCCATAGCCTACAGGAAGTTCACCTCAGCTAGCGACGTGTGGAGTTATGGTATCGTCATGTGGGAGGTGATTTCATACGGAGAGAGACCCTACTGGGAGATGTCCAACCAAGATGTGAGTCACAAACACACACATCACATCTCGTTTTCAGCGATTTTTCCTTTACCTCGATCTTCTGAACCTGAATTTTTCTGGCCATTTTTTATTTCCTCCGTGTTCTTCTTTTGATCACAGAACCTGATTTTTCACACTCTCTCCCCTGCAGGTTATCAAAGCAATAGACGAGGGGTATCGTCTTCCTGCTCCCATGGACTGTCCTGTGGTGTTGCACCAGCTCATGTTGGACTGCTGGGAGAAGGGACGCAGTGACAGGCCAAAGTTTGGACAGATTGTCACAATCCTGGACAAGCTCATCAGAAACCCGGCCAGCCTCCGAGAGCTGGCCAACAGCTCAGCATGGTCAGTGGGAGAAAACTAAAAATTAGAGCTGTGCATTTAACATTTTCACTAAAACCTGCATGTAGCCTTTAAATACTGGGATTAGATTATAGGACGATACATGCACTGAAGACACAATCACTGCCTAGGATCTACATGATAAATCTATTTTGTCACTTTTGGAAATTGGCAAAGGAGAAAATGTCATTTTTTTCATTAAATCACACTGTTATCTTATCTAAGCAAATATCTGTCAGTGACAACGTATGAAAATAAGGTTGTGGATGGCATATCAATTGTCTCACGTTCAGTTTTAATGGAGCTCCTGACTTCACAGTAGCAATGCACACATCCATAAATTATCATTTTAGTATTTTAACTTTTACATTTTTACATCTCAGGCATTTTGTTTTGAGCTTGCATACAAAAGGCTATCTTCCAGTCAACAACTCTATCTATAAAAACAGCAAATTACAGCAAAACTAAAAGGACAAATATGAAAGCAAAAGGAGAGTCTTGTGTCAGCACAACACTGTCTGCAAGTGCAGTTGCAGTTAGTCATGCATATAAAGGTATTTAGCCAGTATGAGCTTGCAAATGAATAAACACACAGACCCTTTATAACAATTTGTAATAACAGGAAGTTAGCAAACAAGTCATGGGCGCGAGGTTTTCGAGGGGACCAGTCATTAATCTTACTTACCCACTAATAGCTGAGTTTAAAGTGTAGGGTTTATGTTTTCTTTTCATAGTGGATTTGAGTCTGTCATGCCGCGGTTGTTGCAGAATTAAAGCTTTTCTGTCTAAAAGCAAATCCAGCAACCCGAGTGAACATTAACTGTCATCTCAAACATGCTGCCAACAGTTTTTATTATTATGAATGCCTTAACAGAGTCAGATCTAAAAACTTTCAAAAAAAAATGATTTACCTCAGCACAAATCAGAAACCTTTATTTAATGAACAATGTTTCATTTAGTTCTCAGGGTTTCTGCACTTCTCAACTTGTTGCACTTGAGACTTTTAAGACCTTTCCAGGTCTGTTATGCAGACCTATGTCATGGCCAAACAGGCAAAAAGAGGATACAAAAGAAAATTAGCAGGCATGAATAGCAGCATAATGTTTTTCTGTCTTCTTACAAGATTCTAAAGCGTCTATACTCAAAGTTCCTAATTTGAGCATTTCCTGAATAGCACTGAATAGGCCATTTTTGAGCCAGATATCGTTTAACCCTCACTTATCCATATCACTGTGGGGTAATATCAGTTATGTACCAAATGTTTTTTAACAGTTTAGCTCCAATTTCGATTTTTGAACAAAGCCTCGAATGTCTGTCATCGTAAAATATGATGACCAAAAAAAGTCATCATCAGCAGCAGTTTGTCCCTCCGGTCTGCCCATCCAATCCACACAATGCCTAACCTGACATGCCAGACGGAATGTTTCACATATCTATAGGATATACACATGTCCATCAGGGAAACAAGGAAAGCTAAATTTTCCAGTTACATTCTGGCGTGACACAAAACAATCTGGTTGAAGCTTTTCAAGATGGATCTGCGACTTGAAATCTCAGCAGTCCAGCTGCCTTGCAAGTTTATAGAATGCCCAAAGGCCTTTGAAATGTCCAACAGCTCACGCAGTTGAATGTTGATTTAAAATCTAAATTTAAGTTTTATAAAGGAAGCTTCAAAACTATTTGGAACAGTTCTATTGCACATGCTTTGATTAATTCTGATCAAGCTGCAAACTTTACATTAGTGGTTTTTGGTTCATATCGGTTTTATTTTGTAGTTTTGTTTTCATTTAAAACATTTCAAGACAATTTGAGGCCTTAAATTCAGATGATTAGTTTATAGATTTTGTAAGGACCTGTGGAAACGCTGGTTGAAACTGTGTTTTGTATCCCAGCAGGGAGGACCCGTCCACCCCAGAGTTCAGTGTGAACACAGTGGATGAGTGGTTGGAGGCCATCAAGATGGGCCAGTATAAGGAGAACTTTTCCAGTGCTGGATACGTCAGCTTGGACTCAGTCCTCTACATCAGTGTCAGGTACAGACGGCTGGTGTTTAACGAAATACTCAAAAGGTCAAAATTCTTCTTCTGCTGCTGGGTAATAAATTCCACTGGAATGTCATTTGAAATTAAAGGAGAGGATTTACACAAGTATCTTGGACATAAAACCTCAGCAGCTTCTTGGCATTTAAAGGAAAATGTAGATTTAATCCCCCTACAAGGGTCATTAACAAATGTATTTTTTGTCTCTCTGTTGTCTCTCATCTGATCTTTCTTGTAGTGAATTGGCTAAAATGGGTGTGACTCTGGCCGGCCACCAGAAGAAGATTTTGTCCAGCGCGCAAAGCCTGCAGACCCAGGGGACGCATGTCCAAGTATAACAGTTTCCACATAAACACACAGTGAGACAGAGCCAAAATGGATGCTCCTGTGAAGAGTTTCCCCTCTGAAATGGAGTTGTAACGGATACTCTGTGCTCGGGCCTCCATTGATTTTGAGACACACTGAGATGGAGACAACATGGACGCTTGACTCCTTCACCCTCTTGCAGATTCACCATTTCTCCCATCCTCGATGGGCACTACCGGCTTTAGCACTCAGAGTCCCAGCAACACGACCACCATTACGGAGCAACAGAGAGACACATGTCCAACAACAAGGCCACATCTAGAGCATCGCAGACCATTTCATGTCACATCAGCTCAAAAAGAAGAAAAAAAAGGTTTTTAACAAAAGAAATTACAAAAAAAAGAACAAATTAGAATATAATTATCATCACTGTCTGTGAGGTGTACAGTCGGTTTTTACTGTCATTCTGTTTTTGTTTTCAGTTTTCACCTTGAAGAGTTTAAAAGGGTCAGAAGAGATGTATATGTGTAGATATACAGTATGTTTATATGGGCAGTGTGTCCAACAACCGTAGAGAAGGACCTAACGTTTGTATTGGTGGTGAGGTTTATATCACACAACTTAAATAGAAGTTATTACCTAGTAGGTGTTTGGCATCTTCCATTGCTCTCTTTACACAGAAAGCCAACGACGGAGCTGAGATTATGAATGACATGAATGTTAAGGTGAGGGGAGCCGAAAAACCTGGACCTTTAGGGATAGAGAGGGTTGTAGATTTTGCTAGCTCATGTAGGATGGAAGTATAATTCATTTGAATAGTGTTTATGACCAGGACAAGGGCTTCCCTAGTGACTGCTCTCAGACACACTTGACAAGAAGACACAGTGCACATTTGCTAGTCTGCTTGCACTAAAGACGTAACTGTGTGCAAAGAAAACGGCAGAAAATGCTTCAGGTGCAGTCGGCACAGACATTTTTACTCTTCCATATCTGACTGTGTATTCCAAACAACATTGTCTTTTCCTCTTTGACAGTGTGATGTTGTCGGGAATATTTCAGCCCAAAACTTTGCCTTCCCATGTTTCAGGTGTGTTGAGAAAGTTATAGTGTTTCATGTAGAGCAAAAGTGATGCCAAGGTCATGATAGAGTTGACACTGTTAAGAACGTGTAACTTGTTTTTACCAGTGTTGTGCCATGTACAGTGAGGTGAACCGTTCATTCAGGCAGCATACCAACGATCCTACTAAACTCTTTCCTTTTAATCAGTTTTCGTGGCCGAATGGTAACGGGCACTGATGACACTGTTTTGTCCGAATTGTCTGCTTGATGAAAAGGAGCATCGGGATGGACCCTTTTTTCAAAGAGATGAAATACACGCAGTGTTGATTTTCAGCTGTTCCACCACAAGAGGTTAAATTTCACCGTAAAAAAAGATGATTTGTGTGTCTTGTACTGTGTCACTTTCTTGTTATCAGTCATGCCAACCTATTTCAAGCACCCCTAGTTTCAAACCAATACTCACAAGGTAAATTTACAAAACAATGTTTACAGCAAACAGAAAATACATTGGTTTGTTGGGTTTTCCTTATCAGAGGGGAGCTGCTGCTTATCACGTTAAATACAAGGTTAAATGTGATGGGACCCTCTTTGTGTGCACTGCATTAATGGCACTGAACCTGCTTTAGTGTATCCCCAAACCCAGTTTTAATATATGTGGTACTCTATAGGACCAACAGTGGCAAAAAGTACAGTATATATGATTGTATCATAGTGTAAAATATGTACAGTGTTGATTTCCAATGTTAGAATGTTTGTAATGATAACGATGATTATGACCATGATGTACTTTTATTGTGAAAAAGAGATTTCTGACGTACTCGTTCAGGGGCGGGTTATACAGGAGAAAAGTGAAGGGAGGTGATTCGTTGGTCTGAACTAAGGAATGTAGCATGGTGTGAAGCTTCAGCTTTGATTGACAGGTGACAGTGACTGCAGTTTCTACCATAGTGTTAGAATGAGTAGAATGGACTTTCCTTATTGATAAACCGGCTTAATTTGAGTAATAAGTAACAGTAATTATGTGCACTTTTTAAGCCTGTGTCGACCTACAACACAACTTGTACAAAATGCTTGTTTGGGTGAGGAAGGGGAGAAAGGAGGGAGTTTAAGATATTTTTTTTTTTAAGTCCTCATACAATTTCTATCCTTAGACATCACAAACTGAACATTTGCTAAACCCCTCCCCCAAGCAGATAACATCCAATTATAGCTGAGCAACTGTAATTAGATACAACAAACATGTCAAGCTTTGCATCTCTCTAATGATTTGCATGTGCTAAGACCGTCACTTGGCATTTAAAGAAGTCTGGATATTGGTGGCCTTTTAGAATTTTCCAAAACAAAAAAAGTCAAAGGAATTGATTAAATACTGTGTTTGTTTATTCTCATGTAAGCTGCAACTATTAGCATGTCAGGCTAACTAGCTTACCGTCCACAGTAGTAACCAAGCATTACTTCCAAGGTCAAGGTGACATCATTGATTAACTAACTTGCATTTGATTGTTGGGTTATAGGTGATGAGAAATAAAAACATTCAGACCCATTTTTAGTCAGTCATTTAAAAACAAGTGCGCTGCAAACTTTGAATAGTTAGTTAGTCAGAGAGAGCATTTTCAACCAGCCTCTGGAGCCAAAGTGGGCTTAACAAGCTTAGCTTACATGCTACAGCTAATAAAATATATCAAAGACAAAGTGTTTGAATGACTAAAGCCTGATTTATGGTCATGTACTTTTGTACTTTTTGTATACTTTTGAGTGTCACTGGACAGAAATTTAAGAGCTGTGCAATTTTTTTCAATATATGCTTCAGGTAAAGGTTTCAGCCTTTCCCATGGTAACCAGATGCTATTCTTGAGCCGGCTTGTTTAGTTATATTACATTATCCTGATCAGTATGTGTCTTTCTTCTGACAGCTTGTTTGTTTTGTAAAACTAACTGCTTTATATTCTTAAATGAGTTAATTGAAAAGGAGAAGATAAGAAACTTACTCATTACCTTGTCCAGGGCACAAGCAAGACACGCTGTGGGCCTGAAAGCACAAGAAGAGGAGGTGGTCAGTGCATCTACTGAACCAAACAAGAGAGCTGTGGGGTGATAATGTTTTGGTACAACAAAAGTGAGACATGAAGGGAAATGAACTTTGGATATTCAACCAATTTGATGACTTGTCCAGTTTGTGACTTCACATCCACAGTGCTCGACAAAATAAAATAATGTCTGCGGCATTAACAAGATTCCAGTAGTGCATGACATGAAAGAGAAAGATCAAGCAACACTCTTCTTCCGTCAAAAAGATAAAATGATGGTCAAGTGACACTCAAAGCAACCCTTAATAAATCAGGCTTTAGAGTTCTGATGTTAAATCTGCTATTCATATTGTAAACTGTAACTTGTGCCATTCCAAAATGGAAAGCTTGACAGGCTTAGCAACTGTAACAAAGGGGGCGGGGCTTAGTGAACTGCTACTTGGGGCCGGCTAAAGAGGGCAGCTGAATGAAAAAACTCAACCACTCCCTTGCAACACAATATGGCTTGTTAACTCGTGATTTGTTGTTTGGTTTTTTTTTCCAGAATAATGGCATGGAAAACCTGTTAAAATACAGAAGGCTTACAAATACATTTACAGCTGAAAAAATTATGTAATCCTGAAATGGAATACTGTTTGCCAAACCACTGCTGTTTTTGTCCAATATGTCACATACAAAGGTACAATACACTCTGGAGAGTCTGTAACTATTAGTACATTCTACTCTTGCTAACTCTGTGATTTCACTCTAGCGGACTACCCTTGACCGCTGGCCTTTTAGATGCCTTATTTACTGAGCTATTGTTCTTTTCTGTTGCCCTATAGAGGCGATATTGAGAGTAAAGTGTATGTACAGGTAGTATTTATCTGTGTTTTTCAGATGACCTCACATTAACACCCTGGTTGTGTTCCATCCCAGACTCCCTTCAACAACACCTTCACTTTGATTCCTCTCAACAGAGCAAAGTCATTATGTTCTGAGATATATTCTGATAAATCTAAAGGCTGATGACCAGTAAAAGCTGACAGAGAAAAATGATCAGAATTGTTCTTATTTATTTGAGTCACAAGATGTGAGATTCATTGATCAAAAAAAAAAAAATCCAAATTATGTATGTGCTCAGCTTACAATCTGTCAGGCATATTTGGGTGCAAAATTATTGTCTTGTGCAAAATTCATCATGCATTGTCAGGATTTGGAGAGGACAATTTTAAGAGACATCTTAAAAAATGGCCTCCTTTTTACAAGCTTATGCTACACTCCCACTTTAGCAATTTTATGAATATAGAAGTCATACCCACACTTTGGTTCAACTCTCAAACCCTACGTTTGGGTCACTATTCACCCTATCAAGGTTTGTTATGTGGGTTGGTTTGCTTGATCATAAAAACCGTGTTTGTCCTTCATTTCCCACCAGGTCTGTATTGTAAATGTTCATGAGTGAGTCTCATGTGAGACTTTCAGCCCTCTGTCTCTCTCTCTTTCTTTCTTTGGCCACCGTACAATGCTTATTTGTCCCCATGCCAGTTTCCTCTGCGTTGCTTGTTGTAAAGGGTGTAGGCATTCTAATGTCTTTCATGTTGCTGTAATAAATATGCTAATATTTCTAATTTCTCACCTGAAGCCTGCAGTGCCTTTTTCTTTCACACATTTTCTGCAATTTTTTTTCTCTCTCACTCTCTCAGACACACATAGACACAAACGCCTATTCAGTTGCACAATTCCACAGTGAAATTACACTGGGACTTGTAGAATATGACGGCGTGAAATTCAAAGTGCTTTCAAATGAAAGTGTTATGAAGCCCTCGCTTAATTATTTTTTGCTGTGTAACAAAGCCTGAAGGTATCAAATTTTGTTTTGGTGAGCGTCTGACCAGTGTTGCAGAAAATCAGTGCATGGCTGGAAAATTTCAAGGGTTGTCTCATTTGTCCCCAGCTCTGCTCTAATGGTAATAGCTGTGGTGAAATTCCCATCATAACATAACTTGAATGGCAAAATATGGCCATCCTGCAACCACATCATCATTATCAGTGTGTGTGTGTGTGTGTGTTCCTCACATAGAGATAATTCTGTCTCGGGGGAGGGGAAGGTCAGTGACTCCTGGCCTTGGTTAACCCCTTAATGCACTGGCCCAGTTGCTGTCACTCTATGTTACCGCCATTACACCTCATTTAGCCCATCATATTAGGCTCCATATTCCCCTATCGCTCGCCCCCTCTGTCTCTTTTACAAACACACGCACACACACGCACACACACATATACACACACAAGGCTAGACATACAAAATATTCAGGGCCTGTTCTCCATTTCCTCAGTATCTATCTCCTCCCACTGCCCTCCTCTTAATCTTTCTGCTGGCCTTTTGCATCCTCATTTTTTCCACCCCTTCCCTATCCATCCTGTGCAGACATACAGAGAGGTTGTGGCTAGTTCTCTGGCCTTGACTACACTATTATCTCCCTTCTCCTTGCTTTTTCCCCTTCTCATACCTTTCTAATTTCCCCTACCTCATTCCATCTTACCATACACCTATCCTTCCAAAAGTTTTCCCCAAATACAGACCTCCCTTTGAGGTCCTTTCTCTCTCTCAGTGCTATCAAAACTGGGGTTTTTTTCCCACTATTAAAGGCCAATACCCAACTTGGAGCTTTTGTCTAAAGGTGTCACAACAGGAAGAATGTCATCTCACGTATTTACTTTGGAGGACATGGAGGCTACCGGGAGCCAAAGGCGATTGATTCATCATGCAGCTGCTATTGGCATCATGTGAAAAGGTCATGTGTCCCTATGGAAAACACTTTAAAAGGCCATTGGTGACTGATGAGCTTGTCATGTTTGTATCACATACATGCACAAGCACTCTGTCTCTTACTCTGTATCTCTGCCTTTCTCTCTGTTCCTCTTCTTTGCACTCTATCTCTACCACACACACACGCACGCATACACACTCTTTGTCTCTCTCCCATGGGATTGGTAATTGGGCCCCTCTGTCATGCTGTCAGGTGTAGGTCTGAGTGTCCCCTCATGTGCAACAGCAGGCATTAAAATAACACAAGAGACCAAACAACCATAGATCCACCATGACCTCTGCAGGGTCAGCCATATGTGTACATGTGTGCATGTGTGTGTGGCCATATATGTCTGAATGTGTGTTCATAATGCTTGCGAGACCAAGACAGATGCTCATGTGTGAGCAAGTTAGCAATGTGAGTATGGAGAACAGAAAACAAAAAAAAAAGAAGCAGATAAAATCTGAATGGCAGCAAAAAGATCATCCGTCATTGGTTAAATTTGTTGAAGTTCCTGCTTTGTCGCTGTTGATTGCATTGCGTGTGTCCTCTCTAATCAGATGTGGCCGAGTTTAGACGGGCTCAGTGTTTCACGGTCGGCACACACATGCACACATCAGTGCTTTTCTGTCTCATGAGGTTTTAGTTTGCTATCAAAGCGATTTCCTGTCTCAAATTTTCATCAGTAATCAAAGTTCCTGATTGAATTTGAAAAGTGAGCCCAGCTCTATAAATCACATTACATGCCTCACTCCCATCATGCCTGCTCTCATCAGCCACAGGAATGAGACGCCACCCTGGGTGTATGTCTGCGTCATAGTCACTGTGGATGTGTGTGTTCTTGTGCATGCAGTGGAACAGAAAAATGGATGTTGACAGAGCAGCGATTTGATCCATGCAATTTTTAGTTGGGACAGATTAAACAAAAAGGAGAGAAGAGTGGTGAAAGGACAATAAAGATAACATACTTGGGGCTGATTTCATGTGGAAATAACATGAAAGCATCATTTGGACACCAGAAAGATGAAGTTTACTGCATAATTTCAGCTCAAATCAGTGAAAAAAAAAGTCCAGGAAAATTAATTTGTTGAAAAAAGACTTTGAAATGCTTTTGTTGTTGGCATGGATAAATTGTACTGCAGAGGCTATTTGGTACAGGCCCATGGGCCAAAGGGATCAGTGCGGCTGACTAAATTCAAAACCAATATTTGTTTTTTTTCCTATTATTACAGCTTGACAGCATACAGAAGCTCCAGTAACATTCCATTAAAAGACAGGGAAACTAGTAGCATCATTAATTTTAAGTTTTTCAGCAGAATTACTGAGCTTTAAGAAATAAATCCTGCTTCTACAACTTTTATTGTTGAATTGCCATCTCATTTTGTACAGTGATGTATTGGTATTGTATTAAGCATTTGTTAAATTTATGAAAAAGGAAAGGTACGAAGTGTGATGCTGTGGCAGAAACTTTGAGACAGAGACAAATAGTTTTTCTCCAGTGTGAATTAAGTACTGAAGTCAAGGTGCAATTTTTCAGCCAAAAGCAGCACCTAAAGTTCTGTGCAGATGCAGATGTCACCTAAACAGACTTCAAAAACATGCAAAACAACAGCAAAGAGCTGCAAAATGACTATGAAGAGATGCAAAGTGACTACAAAGAGACACAAAATGACAACAAACAGATGCAAAACACAAAGAAAATAATGTAAAATCAAAACAAAGAGATGCAGATAAACTATGAAGAGCTACAATTCAACAACCAAAAGCTGTAAAATGACCACGAGGAGATGGAAAAAGAGACTCAAAATAATAACAAAGAGATGCACAACAACTACAAAGAAAAAGAAAACCAACTACAAAAACTCCAGATTCCATCAGAAGAGATGTAAAGGGACAGCAAATAGGTGCAAAATGACTACAAAGAGATGCAAAACAGCAAGAAAACTTTGCAAAATGAAAACAAAGAAACACAGAACAGCTACAGAGAGTTGCCAAAAAACTACAAAGATCTGCACAATGGCTGCAGAAAGATGGAAAACATCTAAAAGAGATAAATGACTGTTAAAAAATGCAAAATGACTGCAAGGAGACTACACACAGGCTCCTATTGTCTCATAATCCACCCACGGTTTTTGGCTCCTGATATGCTAAAAACTTCAGTATTTCCAAATAACGTTTGACCCAAGACAAAAAGGTAACCAGAAAAAGAGAATCAGCAGGAGCTCTGCCTGTGTTGGACAGCTATCAGCACCTAAAATCAGTTACAGATTTCAAAGCGGAGTAGATGCAGATAGAGGATGAACAGATGATGATGATGGGATAATAAATAGTGTTTCAGTTCAAAAAAGATGTGAAGAAAAACTTGGAGGGGTATGGAGGGACTGAGATAATATTGACCACATAATACCTCACAGATGTGGAAATCACTGCTTAATGCCTGGCAGACATGACATGCTGAACAGCCATTGGATGACTCAAGAGGGACTCTGACCGAAGACAAACTTGCTCTTGCTCAAATCATGCATGTATCATCTAAAGAAAAAAAATATGCTGAAGATCTAAATTTACAACAAATCTAGCAAGACCATATCTTTTGGTGTATAAATCACACAAACAGATACAAATGGGCTGCATTTTTTTTCAGGGCTCAGTAACTCAAACAAGGTGACAGTACATATAGAAGTCTTATTTCAGTGTGAACAGTTGACATCTTCCTACTGAGAAATTCAAAAGCCTAGTTCTGCCTTTCTGTAAAATCCCATTATGAACATTGTGTTTGACAGCTGATTGCAGTACATTGCATGATTGCTTGTATCTATTGCCTGTGTGCGTACATGTGTATGTTTGGAGGAAAGACATGAGTGTTCTTTTGTACACACCACGTGTCTGTGTGTTTCCTATCCTGTATAATCAAACGCAGCTCCTCAAGTGCCATCAATCAAGCTTTGATGTCGTAAGAAGAGCGCAGGAACCGCAGCAACCCCCATCCACGAGCTGAGGCTGAGCCGGGGGGGAGCTGTTTCAGTTCAGTGTTGGTGGATTCAGAGGAAATGGAAATGCATTCAGAACCAATGGAGATGTAGAAGCGCAGCTGCAGCAAACTACACAAAATACATTATTTAGTCTTTAAAACGTGGTATCTTCAGGGTACCATGTAATGGCTTGACTGGTGAAATAAAGGCCTCAGTAGCTGACATCTACAGTTTTCTGTAGCGCCCCCCCCCCCCCCATTTCCACTACAGGGTACATCTTAACTTGACTCTATTCGATTTTGTTTTTTCTCTACTCATTTTCCACTGCAGACACCACTCTGATCGCCATAGTGATGCTGTGCCCCTTCACTTTTCTAGCATGTAGGAAAAAACGTAGGAGGTTTTCTTCAGTCTTGAGAAGCTACGGCCTTTTTTTTTTTTTACCAACAAAGTGTAATCTACACAGCACAATTACTGGAAAACTGAAAACCTCCCTGCTAACATTTTCCTCTGCTTCACAGGCAGTTACCATCGCTCTTTACTGCTCTCTCTTTTTTAGTCACCCAACCACACATATGCACCTTTATGTGTCCATTTATGACAATGTGTCACCTTTTAGAACTGGCTCATGCATCTGAGTCTACACCATAAAAAATGTGGTCTTTGTAAGTGGTAGCTTTGCCAGGTTTGTGCTGGATGTGATTAGTGATCAGAGACTTGCCTCAGACTTAAATTTGGTACTCCAGAAAAATTAGGGCACATTAACACAAAGGAAAAGTCTGTCTGACAAGCTGAATGCTGTTCCCTTTCCTATTTATCATGCATAACCTTACAAATCTAGTACGAAAAATTAACTTGAACTTGCAAAACATGACTTTTGTGACTCTTCATTCTGAGCACCTGCATACTTAGTCAAGTGCCTTTCATCATCCAATTCTATCATTTGCTACTTTTCACTTGCTTTGTCTCCATTTGAAGAGGATGTGTCACAACACCTATTGCAGTAACAAAACTGTGGACATAAAAACAAATCTAGGACATAAAATATCATATGGCTTCATTGGATTTTAGATTGTGTCGTAGTAATAATTACAACACATCACTTTGTAGCTCTGGTAAATTCAGCATTATTCATTATTCATACAGTGTTTTACAACAAGCTTCTCATTCTTCTACACACACACACACACACACACACACTCACATTAACACTGACATCCATGCATGTGCCACAGCCAAAACCTAAGATACTGATACAGAATTTAAACAATCCAATTAAATGGAACTTAACTGTATTTTTTTTTTTTTAATTGCTTTATTTTTGTTAAACTTTGACTTAAATGTCAACATTAATCTTAAAAACCCTCCTTCTGAGATTAAAAAAACTAACCTGTACTGTTTAATGAAAATGCCATTAGCATTACAAGATTTTAGACTGGCATTACTTTAAACTGAATGTCTCCCTAGAAGATCATTAGAAATAGAAAAGCTGTGCCACTAAGTGAAAACATTTGATCATGAAATAGTAGAAATGTCTTTTTACTGCTTAAGCCCACCTTTTCTTCATTATGTTACCTTCCCTCCTGCATCTAATCCTCCTCTACCTCCAGCCCGTTTGTCATCAACATAATGGTTGCCATTGACAAGTGGGCATGTCCACTTGGCATTGATTGGCGGACTCCGGAGATTTAACAAGTGGCAAGCAAGAAAATGGATGAGTGGTGCTGCTGGTTGTGTATTCTGCATGTAGGTGTGTTTGGGAAATTACAGGGTAGGATTAAGGAAGTGGAAGGAATTCAGAGTGCATCCAAAAGATGCAGCAATCTGCAAAACAAGCTTTTCACTGAAAAAAACAAAAGAATCAGAGAAAATGAAAGACTTATGGATCAGTTTGTGTGACAGGCTGGTCGATGAGTTGAAGTTGATGAGAAGGGTTGCTGGCGGTCAGGGGTCAATAACCTGACCAAGACATCTGGCTCCTAATATGCATTTCTATTGAACCATCTGAGACACATTCATTTGGATACCATTAATTATGATTACCATATTTTCCGCACTATAAGGCGCATCGGATTATAAGGCGCACCTTCAATGAATGGCCTATTTTAAAACTGTTT
>JAQMCX010000008.1:9424043-9444043 GCA_029814765.1 Acanthurus leucopareius | reverse complement strand
TTAAACAGAGATGCAATCAACAGGAGAGGCAGTGTGGTTAATGAGGGAAATATAGTAACAGTGGAAGTGAGAAATGTGTGAGATGGACGGATGGGGGAGGAAGGACGGACGGAAACAGGGAGATCATTAGCACGCCACTGTAAGAGTCCGGCCTCAGGCAGGGTTAGAGGCTGAAATGGACTGTTAGCAGCTGCTAGAGGAGATGCCATCCCGGGCAGACCCAAAGGACAGGTTAAGACATCCCAAGCACCCATATAGATCTGTGTGTAGGCGAGTGTATATGTGTACATATACTTGTGTGTGTGTGCATGTGTGTGCTTGCGTGCATATAATCGTATGTGTGCTACCCTCCCTGCATGCAGCGGGTCATTTGCTGCAGTGTTTGAAGTGGAGATGCGGCTCTGAGGAACACGCTCCTGTCACAGCGCCACAGATCAGAGCACAGAGCGGCACGATGCCATGAGAGAGGAGGAGAGGCCAAAGACAGACAAATGGGAAGACACGAGACCTTTGCCACACAAGTTCTCATTTAGTTTCTCTCCTTTCTAGCCTCCTTTCTCAGATTATGTGCACATTTCACTTTGAAAACGCAGTTTATTCGGGAAACCAAGGTGTATTTAAACAAATATTTTCAGACCTTTGTTTACTGATCAACATGAATGGTGGAAACTTACGCATCAACACAGCCCAACCGTCTTCTTTCAGGATGGCAAACCACAGTGTGCATCACAGCCCAACATCTGGTGAGGTGTGGCTCAGATACAGTCCTGATACTTTGCAAGTCTCCGCTCAAAACCTTCGTTCTGTCCCCTCCTGCTCCCATGATAGCATTTACAATATCTTAATAGAGCCAAACTTAATTTAGTTCAGCTCTTATCGTTATATTTCTGTTGTCAGAAAACTGAACAGGCATAAGACAGTGATTTGGTGGACATTTGGTTGATGTCTCAGTGCAGCAGCTCATAAATTACCATAATGACCCCCACCAATTTATTATCGAATCACAACGAATAAATAAAAGAGCATAACTCTATAACAGGGTTAGGGCTAGTTGGACATCTTATAATGAAAAGAATGTAATACAAAAAAGTATACATGCAGGTGATGGCAACACTGGATCTGATCAGTTGTACTGACATCTAAAATGAAAGATCAGGAGGAGCATTGCATCGCATCATCCTTTCTGCTCCATTTTCCTCATTCACACTAAAATGCAGGATTGTTGTTTACAGATTTATCCAGTCCAGCATACAGCCCAAAACAGAGAGAAAACTGTGTACTCTCGACTTACATTCAGAGGCAAACCCGATACAAAAGAGTCGTTCCTTTGCCCTTCTCACATACTTCGAAAACTAAGAGTCCATTGATAGAGAGCTCGTGAGAATCAGGGAAACAAGCAGTACGTCAGTAATGACATTACACTGTGTTTTTGTTGACTTGATACGCAGTCAGATGATTTACTTAATTCCGTCCGTGGACTCATGACAGACGGAGAGAGAAGGAAGAACGGAGAGCTGAAAAGGAGTGAAGAGGCAGAGGGAGGAGAGCCAATTTGTGCTTTCACATGTTTCTCTCAGACTTATCATCACGCAAATTAGGTCCTGCTTTCTGCTGATAAGGTCAGCTGTCGGTCTAGACTTATTTAGAGAAGTGGATATGCACAAACAGACACGCAGGCTGCCGTGTGCACAATCTGATTTTAAAGCTGATTTTGCATCAGGAGGACACTTGCAGTACATACACACATGTTCAAGCATTAACAAGTGTGTGTCCGTGTGTCTTACACACCTTTTTATCTCTTAGACATGATGCCAGCATATTTCCATTAGCTCTGCATAAAAAAATTAAAAAAAATCACAAGACACACTTATTACTTTCACTTCTTTGGATTTAATTTCATAGCCATTTATTCTGAAGAAAAAAAAACACAACTCTCTTTTAATCTTCCAGTCATAAGCTCATGAGTCATAAACTGTAAATTAAATTGCACGTTGCAATCCATCCCCATGGAGCCACCCATCTGAATTGTACGGTGCAACAATGCCACTAACAGTCAAGTGTCTTGTGTGGAGAAATGTTCCCATATGCAGGTGCCAGGCTCTGTCATTCTGACATATTCATCCTGACTAAGGCAAAGTGGGTGCATAAAAGGTATTGCCAAAAGCTGAGTGTTTGTTAAATGAAGATGAATGGGATGGTTTGGATTGAAGGTGATATTTTATTTAGGATCAGACGTTCTCTGTTTGGTAATGCAACAGCCACTCTCGAAACAACATGACAGCCCCGGGAAATGGATATTGATTAGAAAAGGTTGATGCCCCCCCCCCCTTGTTTTTTTCCTCTCACACTCCCTCCACCTCTCTTCCCTCTCTCTCTCCTTTGCTGCTATGCTCTTTTTAATACTCTTTCTCCCTCTATAGCTGTCTCACGGCTCCTCTCTGTCTCTCTGTCTGTTGTCAGGCTGTAGCATGTGATGTGCTATTAAGCATGATGGATGGTTGGAGCTGATTTTAAGGCCCTTCAGCTGAAGCTCAGGTTTGAGGACACCTGCTCAAATTTCAGTCATGTATGTGTAATACACCATATGCGTGTGTGTTTGCATGCATGAGGGTGAGAAGCGGGGGGGAGGAGGTGTGTATCAGCTGACAAGTGCAGAGAGAGTAGAAAGAACTGTCAGTGTTTTTAACACTTAAGTGTCCTCAGAACAATTCATTTTAATAAAATTACAGACCTGTATGAATATCAGCTATGGTTTAACACGCGGATCATACCACAACAAAAAAATTACAAAAGAAAGAATGTTCCTTTAGTTGAAGAAAACAATTACAGAAGTTTTTAGCCTATAAGACAATTCTCAACTGAAGTCAGCTTCTTTTTACCATCAATAAACAACTAATAACAATTGAAAAAGAAAATCAATGTGTCTCTGCATGTTTCACCTCCCTCTGTCTTTCTGTGTATATACACTGTGTGTGTGTAATGTGCTGATGCTCTTGGTTCACACAGTCAACAGTCGAGTAGATGAATGGTCGTGTTCAGTGCTGTTATACTGTATTGTGCTGCAAACTCACATGGACACACACACACACACACGTTTTTGACTTTTTGAATTTGCATTTACTTAAATTTTATTCACTAGAGTCTAAACTCCAACCTTATTCTTTGCCTGAAAAACTTCAACTGTGACTTTTAACCTTTTAACCAACTTAACTGAGAGGCCACTAGGGGGCAGCAAAAATACTATACTATATACTATATAACTATACATAACTACATATATTTTTACCTTTTAGGTCAATTTGACAAACTTGTTAGCAAACAGTTGCCTGTTTATGAATCCGGCAAACTGTCTCTCTGTCATTTAGTGATGCACAGCTGGTGAACAGCTGGTTTATTTGTACTGTTTTGCTGAAAAAGGCGGATGCTACAAATAACATGAGGACATTGAAGTTGAGTGCCAGCAAACCAAAACCTTACAGTGGGCTTTATCACTATGAGCAGCCACTAGTTACAAATAGGTAGCCATAATTTTAATTGTTAACTGTGTTTTTTTTTATTATGTTTGCCCTTTATTTGTCATCATTACAGTCTCTTTCTTATATTGTGCCTTGTTATTGTGTCCCCAACCTTCAGCTTAAAAATTTAAATTCATAGTCCTGTTTTTTTAGTACTATGCTTTTAACCTAGAACATTTAAACCCTTGCTGGTCTGTTTTAATACCTGTGTATTTCCACAGAATGTACTGACAGAAAAAGCCTCTCACTCCTCTGTACATATGGCACAATTGATATTAAGCTGTGAGAATTGGTTATTTGCAGCTTTGACTAAACATCAGATGTTAACTGTGAAACTTGTGGTTTATCTTGTGGGGGCGAGGTTTTGTCATCAAATTAAAGGTCATGATCTTTAATGTGACTGCATGAACAGATTATTGTCCCCACAAAGAGCAAAGAGAAAGCGTGATGATATATTGTGTTTGTGAACAATATCATAATCAGTGCATGATGGCATCATCAAAATTCCACACAGACCTCCCCCAGTAACCCCCTCCCCCAAACACACACACACACACACACACACACACACACACACACACACACACACACACACACACACCCACACACACTTCTCTGGCATTATCTTTCATGCCCATACACTCTCATTACCATTCAGCTCTGATCCCTGGTGATAACCTCTCCTGAGCAGACGCAGCCACTCAGTGACCGTGATTAAGCCTTTTGACAAGTCTAATTAATACCGAACTAACGACAGCGATCGATAGCATTGATTAAACATGGCATGGAAATTCATAATTGCCTGGAGGTGAAAGGTTAATACACACCTAGAGCTCCCTCTTTTTGTCGTTTTTTTATGTCCACTATTCAAGGGATAATTGACCCTGAATGCTCCATTTGCAATTATTGCATTCTGTCTTTTCATCTTTTTATAGTCGAGGGCAACAGATTCTGACACTGTCATCACTGCTATTGATGAAAATATTTGGAAGTTATTGTCATAGAAAACACACAATAGTGGCTCCACAGACCAACAACATAATATAAAGACTGTGAAGACAAATACTATTGATTTTCATATTATTGTGAGATCATTATCAATGCATCCTTTTGAATGAAACAAATTATTCCCTTAGTGTTTATGTTTGCGTCCACTATATTAGTTCCCTTTATCCCACACTCAGTGTTTCTAATGAGGTCTCAAGTCTCTATGTGTGGGCTCAGTAAAAGTCTCTTATTTCCTTTTTAAAATAAAGATTTCTCCACAATAAAGGACACAGTTGGTTTTAGCAGATAACTTGTGAATGTAGGACTAAATGAAGACCTGCTGGTTGCCTATAGCTACTACTTGGAGGCACCATGACAGGCTGTAATAATAAGACTGACATATTATCACCATATGAAGGTGCTATGACAAACATGTTAGCAAATAAAACACATTCACTTTCATAGACGCAAAAGCATCATCATTCATTTGGAGGTGTGTTTGAGCTCACATGAAGCTAAAAATGCTCTGTCAAACAGACTCTGATAACAGACCGGGGATTTTCTTTGAGGGTTTGCGATATGAGTGGCCCCTTTCACATTCGACATCATCATCCTAACCACTAAAACATAAAATTGATGAGTGCAGTTTTAAAGGGTGCGATCTGTTTTTAGATGTACAGGGCTTAGAGTTTTGTATCTAATTTGAATATCTTTTTTATTCTATTGTTCCCTTTTATCGTGAGCACTAAACTACTAGAGGCTGACACACAATCGTAAGGAAGGAAGAAGCTAATGAAGTTTATTGTCTAACTGCTTTAGTCTAAACATGAAATGGGTGTTTTGTAAAGCCTCTCTTGAATTTTACTGCACTGCCCTGTTAAGACATTAACATTTCGGGTTTTAAAAAAACTCCAAGTGCATATTACCTGATACAAAATGAATCCAGTTGTTACTTTTTCAGCCTCTGAATCTTTTTTGTGTTTTCTCTCAATGAACTTGTTAACAGCTGTTATCTATATCTTTTACTCCAGTTGAACTGCACTCTCCTGCAGCTCCAAACACTCTCAGCAAGCTTTCCCCTCACAGCTCTCTTGTCTTCTGTACTGGGCTCTGAGCAGCCGCTTCACTGCTGAGATGAACAAGATGGAAGGCAAGAACCAGACTGCTGCAAGGGCATGCTGCCCAGCAGCCAGGCTTTGATCGACTCTCTGAGTAAAACACAGCAACTCCCCTCAGCAACAAGTGAGGGTCGACCCGGAATATCTCCTTCACTCTGCTTGTTCTCTGCAGCAAAATACAGCTACTGTATGAATGATGCTGGGAGAAAATATGAGAAATAATACATCTTTTTTGTTTCTGAGTGGTGCCTTACAAAGAATTTAGCAGAAATTGAATGATTTGATGAGACATGAATTTTCTGTTATTCCCTATATTTCTTTTATAGTTTATATTTATTATTATATAAAAAAAAGAATTGTAGCTGTTTTTAAGCACATCACCTGCAATTTTATGAGTTTATTTATCTCAGCCTAACAGTAAAAAATAATCCTCTCTTCCTTCCCTTCACATAGAGATCAGAGAGTAGGTTGCAAGATTTTCAGGAGAGTTTTTCCTTGCTGTCATTGCTGGTTGAACATCAGTATTGGCTTTTACATTTAGAATTACAGGATGCTGGACAATTTTATAAATATCTTTAACCCTGTTAGTTTCGTAAAGGGCTACCAGGGCTACAGCTAAAAGCTGGGTGAAGTTTTAGTTTTGGTGCTTCTAATTACTAAATCTTCCTTCTGTCTGTCCTTCTTTTTTCTCCAGTTCTCCTTATTTAATCACTTAAAGCCTTAATCTAAAAATTCAGATTTTTAAGTCATGCTTCCAATATTGTAATCAAAGAAGAACAACTCACTTATTAGATGCAACACCTGCAACCCTGCATTTTACCTTAAGTCCAAAAGACCAATCAGTATAATACAAGCATTATGGCCATGTCTCATGCAGTTCTTTTTCTTTTTTTAACTAAAAAAAGCACTTTCAAATCTATATGTCCACACAGCACTTATCCAGCTGAAACGCAAATGAGAAGGTTATCAAAGTGGCATGAGAGCATCTAAATCACATAATCTTTTAATGTAACAAAGAGGCCAGTATAGCTTCTCCCCTGGTCATGCCGGCCATGGCCTACAGGCATCTGTAAGGCTGGGACGCATCCTTCATACAGCAGCAGTGTTTCATACTGAATCATGTGCTTGTTGAGGTCAGAACAATGTCAGTGTATCGCAAAGGTTCTTAAGTAAGTGGTGTCGAAGGGAGAGTACATCACAGGCAGCACAATATTGCTTGTAATACTATTATTATTATCTGTTATCACACAGCAGGGATTGTATAGTACATTTGTACATTGTATAACCAGGAGAAAAATATGCTGCATGTTCTTATCTTTTATGGTAATGTGTATGTTTCTGTCTTTGGACTTTTTTTTTGTCTCTTTCTTTTGTTACTATTTGCAGTCCAAAGCCGGTGCGTGTGTGTGTGTGTTTCTGTGTGTATGTGTGCCTGTGTGTGCAATCACCAGGGTTCCTTGTCAGAAAAAGGGCAGGGAGGGTCCCAGAGGTGTCAGCAGGGGCAGCGGGGAGCAGACAGAGGTGACACAGGGAGAGGACTCTGGTGACATTTGCACAGTGGGAAGCGACCATCACAGCATAATGACGAGCAGGGTCCGCTTTCACTAATGAGAAAAACAAAGAGGAGGATGTGAGCAGAGAAATAGCTTGACATCCACATGCCCACGGTCAGCGATACATGAATAAACTCAAAGACACACAGGCACGACATACACTCACATATACACACACACACACACACCTGTATTTATGCAAATGCACACACCAGGCTAAATTCAGAAGCCCTAGAGTCAAACAAAGCTCTAATGTAGCATTCTCTGAGTATTGACACACACTTGACTGGAGGCAGCTGTGAAGCAGTGGAGCAGAGTCTCAGCAAAGACCAACCATCGGCAATCTCTCTGCATCTCAATAACAGCATGTCCCGGGGCCGTGGAGGGCTCACAGTAGCTGGTCAGGAATTAATGAAAAGTGTGTTTGTGCGTGTCTTTAAATAAATGTATTTGTGTGGGTGTACATAAGCATTATTGGTTATTTAGTTAATTTCATCCTCTCTGCATCACATTGTTATACGTCTTCTGCCCGTATAGTGTTTTCATAATAAGCTTGTGGTAATTCTTGTGCTCTCCTGTGGTCCTTTGTGGAGTTTTTTTTACTGTTGCATCATTTCCCAGAAGTCATCAGGTAATTAGATAATATTCTTAGAACACTGATGCCCAGTCTTTTGAATTTTCTTTGGATATATGCGAAAAAATAGTTCAAGACTTTAATTTTACAAAGTTCGATGAGAAAATTAACATCACTTGTGATTGATGTGAAGAGCTGAGAGGCTCTCAGCTTAGCTTAGCTGACTAGCGGCTTAGCAACGAGCTTGGCTCTTTTTAAAGGTCCGGTATCTGCACACAAACACCTCTAAACCTCTTTATTAAGACAAATCTTATCTGTTACTAGATACACAAACAAAAATAATCACTTGTAGTTTCTTTACAAACAGTCTTTGAGCTGAGCTCCAACTGTGAGCCCAATGCTGCAGCTGAGACGTGAAAGTAGTGCTCTCATCAGCTATTACAAAGAAAGTAAATAAGTCTATTAAGCCTAAGCAAAATGTTCATCCACAGCCATGTGATGTTGCACTTCACACATGACTGACCTCTCAGTTCACACTACATTTCCAAGGGTGTGGGAGAACTTATGGTGGCTGCAAAACTTGTGAACAATGCTGAGGCCTTGTTTAGTGTGTCTGTTCTGGGCTGCTTTAAAAACATGGTGGTGCAATATGTTGGACTGCATTGAAGACCTGCTCCCTCTGTAAATGTAAAAGGCTAGTTCTAAAGTAATGAAAACAAAATTATTCTTATTAAAGTGTGACTTTACACTAGTGAAAAAATACTTAAATATATTACTCGATTTCTGCCATATTGTACAAATAGATCCCTCCCAAATCCTACACACTGGAACATTTGAAGGTCCTTGTATTAACTTGTACATTTTGTCAGTTTTAATTTTGTCACTGCTCTCTGAAATATGGAAAAAAATAACCTATTCCTACCCAGCATCAGATTTTGAACACAACAAATCTGAAATTATTTTTAAATGGAGTATAGACTGAATCCCTGTGTGCATTGTTATTGTTGTAGCAGATTGCAAATAGAGAGAGGCAGAACTGGCGTTTACTCAAATGGAAATAAAAGCATCACAGACAGTTACTTGGCGGCGATTTGGAGGATAGTTACCTCGTTGGGGAAAAAGATAAACAAGCAGTTATCCAGCAAAAAAGGTGGCGTAGATGTTGAGGGAGCCAGGGACTGCGGGGATAAAAAGACTGTTTGAGTGCATTTCAAGTGCTGCGAACAGAGACAAACACACAGAGAGACAGTGCCATACAAGAGGAGCCACTGCCCACAGGGCTGTACAGGACACGGGCCAGAGAGATGAGCCGGGTATTGATCTGTAGAGTTTAAGTTTCTTCGTGAAACAGGATCTGAGGACACAAGCGAGAGCCGTATTTAAAAGTCTCCCTATTCACATCCATATCTATTGATCCGTGCACACTCTCATCCAGCTTTGAGTAACTCTCTGCTTGCTTTCTTTCTTTTTCAGCGTCTCTTCTCCTCATTCTTTATTTTCTCATCATTCTTTGCTGTGTCTGTCCAGGCTTTAAGTAACTCTTATTTTCTTTCTGTTACTCTCATATTTCTTTCACTCTCCATCTCCTTTGGCTCCTCTTTAGGACTCAGGTGAACTTACAACACTTCCCGATCATGTTTCCATGCTATTCATCTCTGACTGACTGACTGAAAACTGGCTCTTTTATAGCTGTTTATTTTTCTGATGCATTTCTCAAAAAAAGTCCCACTATCCTCAGAATCCCTTATCTCTGACAGCAATAAATTGAGCGGATCAACCCAAATGAAGCACAATCACATTTAGCGATGACAAGCAGTTTTCAGCACCCAAACAGAGGCCGCGGAGATAACAACTTTGTTCTGTGGTACATTTTGATTGGCTATGGAGGCTGTTGTCAGACTGCAGGAGTAAAATATGGCTGTTGTTATTGTGTGCTGTCATAACTTGGCCTGTAAATCTCTCCCGGAGTGGAAGAGGAGAGGAGGGAGAAGACAATTGATTCGCTTGTTGTACTTCATCTTTAGCCTCTCTGCTCTTGGTGCGCAGCCAAAGGCCTTGGAAGCTTTCTTCATTAAGTGTCCATCTACAGGAGGAGAGGATGTTAGCGGCCACTCCATCTGATGTCTTTTTAATTACTCTGCACTCGTATCAAGCTTGCCAAAGCTCTCCTTCCTTTCTTTTTTTGTTTTTTAGCCTTCACAGATTCCCTTCTTTTTCTCTCACTTATGTATTTACTCATTGCCTCCATCTTCTCTGTCCCCCTCCCTTCCCTCTGACTCCTACCCAGCAGCAGGTCTGAGCAGACCTCCACAGCTAAGCGGAGCTACAACTGATAACGTCAAGCATGCTGTCTGTGACTGACAGCTGAGTAAAATGGCTGTGGCAGCACACGCAGGCATGGAGAATCCGTTTTCAGGCTGCACCGGAGTCGGTCCCCGCGCCCATCTGTCAACCCAAAAACAGGAGCGCCGACTATCAGTCACAGCTGACCTCCAGTCAGCCACACTGGGGGGGGGGGACTCGTAGGGAGGAGAAATCCTCGGTGCAACACAAATACGCATGAAGATCAACAGATGGCTATCTGTCAATCATTGCCTCCCTTTTTTTACCCTGACACGCCTCTCTCTGTTTTCCATCTTCATTTAGCTATCTGACAATCCAATATATTGTTTTATTTCTTGCATCTTTGCTCTAAGTGCTTCTTCTTTTACTTGGTTTCCTCCCTCACTCCATTTGTCCTCAGGTGGTTGAGCAGCGAATGTGACATGAGCTCAGTCAGGTGTTCTTCTCTTCTCCCCCACACAGCCTAGATTGCTGTCATTACGCTCACTCCGTGCTATTTCACTCCCACTGTAATTGGAGGTGCTGTGAATGAAAGCAGGGTCCTTGATTTCATACTTTGAAGATACTGATAGCCAGCCGCGTGCCTGCCAAGGTAAGGTGTGTGTGTGTGTGTGTGTGTGTGTGTGTGTGTGTGTGTGTGTGTGTGTTTGTGTGTGGATGGTGTGAAATCTGTAAAATATACAGGGAAAAAAGAGAGTAAAAAGAGGCAGACATGCAGATTCGAGTGTTGCAAATGTTTGGATGATTACAGCATGCGAGCGTCATTCACAGCCATGCTCTGCCTTGTTTCAGCGAGCTACAGTGAGAGCCTGACACGAGTTCACTGCACAGCCTCTCTTTTCACAGCCCTTTACTACAGAGCCGGTGTAATGTCTAACACCTTGTTAATGATCTGCAAAAAACCCCAGAGACACGGCTGGATACAAGAACCTCAGGACATAGAGAGACTATCTTCTCTTTTATGCTCACAGATAAATTCATTTACATTTAAAACCATAATTCTGCTGAAAGAGGACAGAAACGCACTCTTAGTGAGGAGAGGGGGAAAAAAAATCAATGTGGCTATTTAATTTAGTATAGAGTGAACACTTTTACATATTACTGTACAAGATGCAAATGAGATTTCTCCCCTTGAATAATCCTCCGTCTAAAAGGCTGAACCTCACTGGGAGGTAATTACACTGCTCTGATCATTAAATAATCCCTGTTCTCTCTCTTATGCCTCCACCTCTGTGTGCAACCAACCCCCCCCAAACACTTTTCTATTATGCACACTGAAAATAAGCTCCCACACAAGTTTAGACAAAAAGTCTGTTTGCTCACAAAAACTTTTGGCTCATGCAGATTCACACACCTCCACGGAAACTTTTACAACCTAGGTTTCACACTTCTTTTTATAGTGTGACTTTTGATACACACTCAACTCCACAGTTCATTTGCTGATAATGAGATCTGATGAACCAGTGAGGCTCTGCAGGCAGAAACTAATATTTTATATGATTTGAGATACAAAATGAACTTGGAACATGATCATGATCTTTATTCATTTTAGGGTTAAAGGGGCCGGAGTAATGAATACTCCATATAGCCACATGGAAGCAGGACTGCAGCGCATTTTTCATTCATGAGCACTTGTTCAGGAGGTTTAACGGGAGGTTTCATCAATAAAGATAGCCGAAATGGATGACCTTCATGCATCCGCAGAGTCTATTGTACCATCCTGATTAGTTAACCAGCGTACTTTGCTGTCTCCTCACCACATCTCCTCCTAACACATTGATTTAGCTTATGAATTTGATGCACTTATGAGCAACATTCTTTATTTAAGTAAGGTTAAGTTTCAGTTAGAAATATTATAAATGTTACCTGCTCTTTGAAGGGTAAAAGCAATAGATTTATAGTCTAAATTTATCTAAAATATCAAAAAATATCACACAGAAAACAGCAATAAACCAGCTGAGACGAATCACAAAACATGCAGGCCAGAGGGATGATAAATACAAAATGGTCAGCTGAGGTAACAAAACATTGTCAGAGGAAATGGATCAGGATATAATGGCAAGCATCTTATTAACAGTAAAGGTGTATGATTTTATTTTTCAAAAAAGAGCAATGGCATTACACTCAAAAGGCTAGAAAAATATAACAGTCAAAAAATGCATGAAAAAAATACAACCAAACCTCCACTGACAAAATCCAAACTGATATGTCTTTGGATTTGTTGAATAATAACAGGGATGAAATAACTTGTAACCACTTATAATTAAGAAAGAAGGCAATTTTGTAAAACACCACTCATCCAAAAAAGTTATCATAGAGTTCAGTCTTAACATCTCTTGACTGTTTATTTAAAGGTACCATTATTACAATTCATAGTGTCATTTGTGATGCTCCCACTAGAGGCGCTAAAGTCAGAAATCAACAATTCCTACACACAGAGGCTTGAAATGGAAACTAAAGATCTCTTTATTAAAGAACTTAAAAAAAAAAGATTAAGTTTAAAAATGTGTGAAGTAGCACTAGATAATGGGATTTGTTTATTTTATTAATAAAAAGCTGCTTATTGTAGATGTAAATCAATCAGACTCAGACAGAAATAAGAAATGTTCATTGGTGAGGTAACTTATTAGGTTCTTCTCAGGTTATCTATGTCACTTTTTGCTGACTTTTTTTTCTCACTCTGTGACTAGCTTGAATAAAAGTACAGATTTCTTTGACTTTGAGCATCGTGAGAAACATTTCGCAAAATATTAAACAACGACACAGTACATTTTAAGATTGACAAGTTTCATGTTACGAGTTCAGGTGACTACAAGAATTTTCACACACACCACACATAAGCAGTTAATATTTTGTTCTTTTCAAAACCAAAATGACAACTTATATTGAAGGTACTGTTGCTTTATTTGAGGCATTATTCCACTGCCACAGTTTGGCTTCACCTGTCTTTTAGCTGTAACACTACCAAACACCTCAGCCAAGCACAGCTGACAGGTTGTTTCACACAGATCAAAGGACTGCCAAACTGCAGGGTTTTTTTGTGCACTGAGAAAGTATTGTATCATGTCAAAGCACAGATGTTTAATGGGAGCATGGAATGAGTGGCAGGAAAACTCCAGTTCCTGATCCCTTTACAGCTTGACTGGTAGATTGGCGGCGTATCAGATACAATAAACAGATCAGAGCAAAGCGGGACACATTAGCCGGCTCATCAGGCTGCCGCTGCTGCCTTTTGTTCGGAACTGATCAGCAGGAGGAACAGATAAATGCTTCACTGCAAATTTTTTTCCAGGGACCGTCACTTGAGGAAATCCCAGCCTTGGATGTACAGAAATCAAAGTAAAACCTGGCTCGTTCTTGGAACAAGTCGCCATTCCAAAACTCATTATGCTAGTTGTCAGGAGAAGGTCAGTATATGACATAGAGCTCCAAGCTGCCTGCAGGAATTTAGTATGGATCACCCTCTGCAACACGCAGAGCTCAATTCCAGCTGTCATCAGGCTGGAGGAGGCAGAAATGCATTACCAGCCAGGATAATATGCTTTATTATATAGCTTATATGCCAGCTCACGCTGCCTCGGGGCATTGAGAGGAGCAATTACAAGGGCAGGGATATCTGCTGCGTGTGTTTTTGCGTGTGTGTGGAGACACACGCACGCCAGCACACCTGCCAGCATTAACCTCTCAAAGCCAATAAACTCCTAATGCGTTACTTTCAAAGTCGCATCAATGTTTAAAATGTTATCAGCCTGTGGATATGCACCGCTGCTCACTGATATCTCCACTACAAGGACATAATCCTCATTCAGCCAATGTAATCTAAGCACTGTAACACACACACAAACACACACACACACACACACGTAACGCCTTACATTCCATATGATCAGCTGTTGGTTTATTTTGTGCATTTCTGACTCAATCATTGACACATGTTAATGCTTGAAGCTCCACAAAATCTGATAGTTTATAAGATTCAGCCTTAAGTGACTCAAACACCCAGAAGGCTTTCTTTCATTCAAATAGTAACAAAAGCACTAACTGATATCTCTGTTAGATGAAATGCAATTTCACCATGATACCACCAATGGAGCCTCTAACATCGCACAGTAACACTGAGAATTGGCTGCTTTTATGTTCCATCTAAAAATAATCCTTTGTGCCTGCGTTAGACCGCAGTCCTGCATGTTCTTAACGCAGCAATATAACAGCATTATGTGGTTCCAGATAAGAAAACACCACAAAAGGCTGAATCAAATATTCATCCTGTGTTACTCGTCGATCAGTAATCTCCTGTTTTCATTTCGCCGCCGTCACTGTCTCCATCCCCGATTCCCCCGCTCTCTTGCTCCCCAGTTACAACCGCACGCTCTTTCCGATGTAATCTTTTCACGAAAAATGGAACGAGAGAGAAAGAGAAATGATGATACCTTAAAACCGACACAAAGCTATTTGCTGTGCCGCTGGAGTTACTCATGATGTTCATCTTTCAATTTTTGTAGGTGAATATCTGTGTGTGTGTGAATGCATTTCCAGGGTGAGGCGAGAGCATGTGATTATATTAATGTGTATGTGCCCAGAATGTTTACCTTTATTTTTGCATGAAACACTGAATCAATTCTCTCCTTTATCTATCAGATTGAAATCGTCGTGCAGTAGAGGACATGTTCAGGCAGATAAAGAAACAATGACCAGAAACGATTTTCTGCTCACCACTGCTTTGTTCTTGTTAGCACTTAGAACTCTGAAGCATGGGTGTTTGTGTCTCGCCTCTGTTCTCCACGGGCATGTCTCCTGCTGGTCGCATCACCACACACACACGCACACGCACACACACTGCCTGAGCTGCTCTATTGCCTACAGCTTAACAACTTATAGAAGAGACAGCAGATCTATAAAGTAACTTAAGTCCAAACTTGTACGGCATCAGCAGAATAATAGGCTGCAACATATGACCCCTTTATAGCACACACACACAAAGACTTATACATCTTTGCATTACACAATTATTAACAGCTTTTAATTTCATTTTCAGTAGAAAAAGAAACATGAATTTAGTTGTTTTTGGAGTAAAAAGTCATGAGAAAAAAAGCATTTGGTAGAAGATCAGATTTTAAAAAATTATCTTTTGATACATTTTGCAATTCAACCACTGGGTAAGTTATATATTCATTATTAGTAATCAGTTATCATTATTAGTTAGTCTGATAACTGGCCTTTTCTCAGCATCATTTTCTTAATTTTTAAACATCAAAAACTATTTTTGAGCGTTTCTTGTTGAATGAAAAAACTTGTAAACTGTGAACTGTGGTAATCAATCTTATTCTTTTAAAAGGACATACAGTAGATAATAAATAACATTTCATAACATCCGAGGCACAGTCTGTTCAAACCCATCTGCTCTTTTCAGAAGCTGTAGGACTTCACTGTGCCAAGCAATTAGTCTTAATCACTGCTACTTGGGTTTACTCACATGTTATTGCTACATCTCTATGAATTTCATCTTTTCATCCATCACTTTTTCTTTCTCCTGCTCTCTCTCTTTTTCATCATGGCCGGTGGTCTCAGAGGTAATTATGAGAACTCTCAGACAGTGGTCCTGGAGACCTGGGACACCCCACCAACCATTAGTCTCCAGATCAATTGCTGTAGAATAAACTGAACACACACTCTCAGAAGCACAGACCAATTAAAAGTCAACACAGGGGAAAAATTTTGCACACACTTACACAGACACACGTGTGCATGTGCACACACTCAGGCTGCCCACTGAAAGTCAATGAGTCGAATTATCAGAGGGAGACCCCTAAGTGGCCTGAAATTCTTCAAGTTGAGCAGTTTTGACGTTTATTTTCACTCAGTGTGTTTCACAATAACAAGATAAAACACGCAGAGGCCTTTAAAAATGCACATCAATCACATTTCAGTGAGGAATAATAAATAACCATAAATATATTTTTATATCACAAAATTTACACAGTTAACTGATTAAAGAGAAGCTAAAACCTGAAGTCAAGAGGTTTATAAAATCAAGTTATTTTTGTTCTATGTTATCACACAGAATAATGCAGGAAAAAAAGCTTGGCAGGCTGTAAACTTTATAGTTTGCAGGGAAGTCATAATCCTAGTCCTAATCTTATCTGCAGCTCAGACTAACAAGAGTCGGCCCTGCACTTGTTGTCGGCAGCCAAGCATGAGAGATGCTCCGTGGTACGCTTGGGATTTTATAACTACGAGCAAGACACAAGCTTTTATTTTCTCTGACTGCATGAAAATCTGATGTTTTCACATCACAAAATGACAAAGACGGAAAGAAGAAAAATGTGAGTCTTACAGGTAAAACATGAGACTCATGGAGGCTGATATGAGAGCGGCACAGAGCTGAAAGACAGGAACATTTTGCACAGACATGCGGATTAAACAGATGAACACATTGAGTAAACATGCATGTGGGAACACAGATCCAAGAGGACATTCAAGGAGGAAAAGCGAGACAACACACTCCCACAAGTGACCATAAAAACCTACGTACATAATAAAGAGCGAAAGGATTCGACTGAGTTTAAAGCCAATCTGGTGCTGACGGAAAACAGCAGATGAGGAATCTTATTTGATAACTGCTTCAAAACAGAGTACTACTGCGAGGGCCCCACGGAGCCAAGGGGAGCGACAGCACCAAACAAACCTTTGCTCCAAGCAAAACAAACGTTTTCATGTTTTCTCTTCAAAGGATCACACACTAATACACTCCGCAGTCTGCCTTATCAAAGCCCTTAAACTGCGTGTGTGTAGACACGTGAGTCAGAATGTGTGCTTGCATGTGAATATACGTGTTTGTATGTGTGTTTCGCCCCCTAAGCCCAACACACACATACACACACACACACGCACACCCACACACACACACACACACACACACACACACACACTTGAAAATAAGATGCAAGTAGACTTGTGCAATCCAAAAAGAATGTTGCTAGATGCTAATTGGCTTTCAAAAAGCAAAAGTAAAAATTCCCACTGTAACCAAAACGTCACAAAGAAAATGTTTTATTGACCCAAAAAGTCAAATGGAGGGAATCTTGTGAACCACACTTTACATAAATTTCAATAGAAATAAAGAAAGCTGAGGAGATAAATAGATTTCGGAAATTAAAGCACAACTATGGCTTGTTTAAAAAAGCTCCATGTGCAGGTACAAACATACACATAAGCATGGCATGTATTGCTGAGCTCTGTGTGTGCACAGTTGGATGCTGGGAACAGTCTCTTATATGGATCTAAATATAGAGCCCTTCCTCTGGCTCTGTGTGTGTGTGTGTGTGTGTGTGTGTGTGGACTCTCACTTAGTCTCTCTCTTTCTGTCTCACTGACTCGAATACACACACACACACACCCACACACACACATATACACGCACACACACACACATATCTCAATAAACACTCAGGGTTATACCAACTTTTGTCTCTATCTCTCTCTCTCTCCCTCTCAAACACACACAAACTTGTGCATCAATGCGTGTGTGTGTGTGCGTGTGTGTGTGTGTGTGTGTCTCGTGAGGGCTCCGGTGAAGTAGGGCAGGCTGAAGGAAAGTGGGGCGACAGGGGGCGGGAAGCGAGCCCAGTCAGAATATCAATAATAGATAAACACGTTGCCATCAGGAGGGACTGAAGGAGATGGAGAGGAGGAGGGAGAGAGGACCTGGGAGAAAGGGTAAAGAGTGAGGACAAAGGACAAGAGAAGAGAGGAGGGAAGAGAGAGATGGCAACAGACAGAGAGAAGAGTGAGAGTCAAGGGCATTCACTTTAAAAGAATCTGTCCTTTAAATAAGGCAAAAATATATTTTTTCTATCATTTGGTGTCTTTCTTTCTGTTGCCATGCTAAGTCCACATTCAGACCAACATCAGCCCTCACATCTGTGTGGATGAGGCTTGTCCATTTATGCAGAAGGCTCCGGCAAGAGAATGCAAGGTCATCTAGCAAATAGCACAACTCTGCTTGCCTTTAACCCATAAGACAAGACACCAAGGCTGCCAAATCAAATACATGAAATCTCATATTCCTGATAGATTACCTTGAAATGTAAGTGCTGTATTTGTAGTGTTTAACTCATGGTCAGCGCTCTAAAAGATACAATGTATGTTGTCATGATAACTTTCCAGAGCTGTGAATGAATGTCTCAGAGTATTAAAAATTGCTTGACATCTGATTAGACTTCAGACTCATCAATCTGTTACTCAAACTAGATGTCATGGACCATTATTTCACGTCTCATCTGCATTTGAAGTGGCAGAGTGGCACAGTCTCTTGCATTGCCTTGAAACGTTGCATAGCTTTTTGCCCTCTTATGCAACAAGAATAAAGGTCCCCAATGCTCACAAGATAAAAAAAATAATGTACATTTTTCAAAATCTTGTCCAAAAATGGCTATTCCTCTTGTATAATTATCATACAACACAATAAAAAGTAGAACGTAGTTTGAATATAAGTCAAATCGCAGTGATGTGACTCTACTGGGGAAACCCAGACATTGACCAGAGAGAGAGACACCGTACTGTTGACTCATTTCAGTGTAATTTTTCAATGCTGTAGGCCACCACAGAATAAAATTAAATTCACCTCTATTGCTTCAGGGTGAAGGCATAAACCTCAGGGACAGACTTTTCACAAGTCTTGGCAAATAAAGCCGAAACAATCTGTGTGGGTTGAAGGCACTCAGAGTAGTGAGAGGATATGTTTTTAATAATTCAAATGAATCGAAGCCTTCACATGCTGCGGCTGCAAACACAATTCTTCTTCTAGTTAACCTTTTTGTCAACTTCTTCACCACTTATGACTATAAACTCCACTCTTAAATAAAAAACAAAAAGAATGAAATGAAATGAAATGAACCGAGACTTGAAAAAGATTTATCCGACTCTCTGTGGTTGAATTTGCTGTGACATGCACACCAACCACCTCTATCAGTGTGAATTCTTATTATGTCAGTGATAATACCTCTGCAATTTTTTGAGAGACGAGCGAGAAAATAGGGTGGAAAAAAAAAAGTAACGTGAGCTCGAGGTTGGAAATGTACCATTTTTCACATTTAAGCAGGAAAACCAGTGTGAGAGGTGAGCCATCCAACAGTGTTCCAAATCCATTTAGCCTAAGGTAAATGATGAAAATAGGATGCACAGGGCTCCACTCTGCACGCCATTGTCACCCCTGATTCATATTTATGCAGCCTGTAGCATAAAATCAGGTGTGTGTGTAGAAACGTGTGTGTATGTGTGTGTGTGCATGTGAGGTTCGCTTTTTCCTGTGCCTGAAGCTGTGTGAAAGGGAATATGAGTAGAAAAGAAAAAGAAAGGACGGTGTTCAGAGGTTTTCTGCTGCAGGGCATCCCAGCACTCACTTTCTTGCAAATTTTGGCTCTTATAACCCCAGCTAGCGTGTGTGTGTGTGTGTGCATCTGTTTTTTGCGTGTCTGCTCGTATTTAAGCGTGTATTTTGTGCAAACGTGACTGCTTGTTTGTGTCTGTGTGTTTAAGCCAATTACTGATTGGCTCTTGTGTTCAACAGTCCACCTAAGGCATGTTTTGGCGATTGAGTAACTCAGGGTTACCACGAGGGCTTGTTGCTCATGGCAACTCAGCTGTGTCCACTTTTGTCTGCTCCTCTCTAACTTGAAAAGACATGATCACACACAAAGAAGGAAAAGGAAGCACATAGTGGAGTATTGATCGCACACCATTAAAACCTCCCAAACAAATTGATACTCTATTCTTTTTCTTAAGGACATTGATGGCTGACTAGTTGTGTTCCAGTTCTGGGAGGGAGGTGTGTATGTGTGTGTGTGTGTGTGTGTGTGTGTGTCTGTGTGTCTGTGTGTGTGTGTGTGTGTGTGTGTGTGTGTGTGTGTGT
>JAQMCX010000008.1:9410271-9423943 GCA_029814765.1 Acanthurus leucopareius | reverse complement strand
TCATTCTTCGGGCAAAACAGCAGTGAACAGCTGAGGCTACAGACTAATTACAAAAGCATACAAAAATTCCATCACAGGGTCAATAAGAAAACCTAAACCTGTAACTGGCAATGACATTTTTTCTCAATTGCTGTCATATTTGGGCACTGATGTGGGCTCAGAAAGCCAGAATAAACTTATTTAAAGAAACTTTTATTGTTTTTTTCTTGAGGAAGGAGCTAGCGTCGTTGCTAAGACGTACGCAGTGATGTAAAGGCACGGTGGTGCTTTCGCCGGTGGAAATGGCAAACCGATTCTTGTAAGTTTGGCACATTAAATCAACTACACACCATCATTCACACTGCTACAGCCCACAGCTAGCACTTAGCTGCCTTTGTAAAAAAAATAAATTAAAAAAAATAAAAATGGCTGACTGAGTTTGAGGGCCAGTTCCTTCGTCTTCCCGTCACTGACCCTAAAAACACAGAGCAGGACAATACCAGACATCTACGATTATCAAAGTGAAGGGAGTACAAGTGGGATCCATTACAGTCTACTAATTACTAGCAAAGGTTGCAATTAGTGCAGCAGTGCATTGGGTTTACATGAGGAAATATGAGAGAGGGAAATCACAGGAGGATTTGGAGTTTCACCAGCCCCCCCCCTCTCTCTCGCTCTTTCTCTCGCTCTTTCTCAAATAAATATAATCGGGCGTTCTCTCCCTCTTCTCTTTGTCTCCTCTTGACTGTGTCTGATTTTGGTTTTGCCTCAGGCCCTCTTCGAAAACTCAGTCCACCTCAGTGAAGAAAATGAGACAATGTTTCTGCCTATTGACTTTCTGTTTTTCGCTCTATAATTGTTGCCATAAAGCATAATTAAACTTCAGTGTTCATTCCTTCATCCTCTCTCTCTCTCCGTCTCTTCGCCTCTCTCTCTCTCTCTCTCTGCTCTCCGTGTGTTAGAAAGTAATTATATCTCCGTGTGCATGCGAGACACCACACTCCTGATCCACTGATGAGAGCTGCCTGCGAGGTTGAATATAATGAAATGGAATACATTACAGGATGCTGGCGCGCCATAGGCCAGGCCTTCACGAGACCTGCTGCCACCACATAATACACCAAGAGCTTCACATGAAATACTGCTGCCTTCACACGACTGACTTTACTTCACTTTCAAATGTCTCCTTTAGGCCAAAGTTACCAGCTCACGTGAGTCTGTGAGGATGAAGTTGTGCTTAAGGTGACAATATTGCTCCTGGGAGTAACATTAGGGGAGGAAATTCAGCTCTTTACATGTTTTTTTGCTACCGTCAGCTACATTAACTTATACCCAAGATGATGAAAAGTAACGTTTCTTGCGATTGAAGTTGAAGGTAAAGTGACAATCTCCACTTAATTTGCATTAGCTCCTTTCATGTTAGGAAAACAAGCAAGGTGGGAGATCTTTCAAACCAGAACAACAACGGCAGAACCTTGCCCCACTCCTTCCTTTTCAAATGCAGAAATCTCCAGAGTGGTTCTTTGTGAGTTGTTTACTTTGTTTGTCCTACTAACATGCAACAACTCCTGCAGATACTTAGCACACTGTATTCATTTAAACAGAAATAGTGCACATACAACATGGCCACCTCTATAATCTTAATAGTTCACTATAAATTTAAGCTCAAATGAGCACAATTCTTTAGGCTGTTTACTGATAATGAGATCCTATATTTCGGCTGATCCATGTGTCGTAATATTGTCACATGACATTGACAAACACTGTGTGAATGAGTTTGGTAGCAGCTGTATGTTTTTGCATCAGTGCAGCAAGTGAAGAAGTTAGATCACAATATTTATATCTAATCTCAAGTTGTTCTTTAAATGATGAACCTGAATGTGACTGAATGTCATCACTTGAAGATGAACTTGTCAGTGCTTGGAATGCCACAGTACTGGTCAGTGTTAACAGTCTGACCTTCACAGATGTATTTACAAGCACCACAGCACCACTATTGTAAAAGGAAAAAACCACTAGCATGCTCGTCGTTGCACAACTGATCAGGCGCACCTTCTCCAGTCTGGACATTGCAGATTCTCAAATGTGAAGCTGGGTCAAAGCTGAAAAAGCAACTCAAATTAACAGTAATTATACTCAACATTAAGTTTGGGTCATTACAGGCCTGCTCATAGAGATCCTCACAGAATGTGACACAATGCTGCTTTGCCAGAGAGGTGAGAAATTACAAATGTCCTTGTACAAGTTATCACAAAAATGTGCTGAACTCATGTGCCTTTAATGCCATGTAATTAGAGCACTTATGTACAAAAGTTATTTTTTTGTATCAGTGTATCATTCATTCAATCATCAGTCATTCAACTTATATATCAGTGATTCAATTTATATAATATGTAAGATCAACTAATTTTGTAAGTTAGTCAGGAAGTTATCCCGTCTATAAAGCCTGATTAAGATCGAACAAGTCACATGGTCAGTATGTAAAACAATTCAGTCAGAAGATGTGTGCGTCCAGATTAAGCATCACCATCTACTTGTTATCAAACTTTTACAAGACAGATGAGAGGAATCACTATTAATATGACAGCTGCAGGGCAGACGGGACAGTTGGAGCATGGGTCAAAGGTCAGACTCAGAAGTTGCCTCTTGTCTCAGAGGTTATCTCTCTTGTAAACGAGCTGTGTGAGAAGCTGGCTGTGAGTGTGTGTGTGTGTGTGTGTGTGTGTGCATTGCTCCCAGGAAGAGAGAGGCTTAAATACCATCTGCCTTTGTGCTTTGCTATCTTAACACAGGAGAGGGATGACTCACACACACGCACATGCACGCACACACACATACACGGACACATATAGATAGAAGGAAAGGAGGAAAAATGATTGACAAAATATGAGATAGCTCATGGAGGTGCCACCTCTGCAGCCACTTCTGTCTCACTGAGCGAGGGAGCCGGCATCACAGCATCAGCATACAAACACCTCGGTAATGAAGCGCCAGCAGTCCTGGACTTTAACCACGCAGACCTATCCATCTCCCCCATGCATTATTCACCGCACACAGCCATTTTACCGCCCAGCGCACCCAGCAAAGATTGGTTCCACTTTTTATTTATCTGTTTTTCATCCCCTCCCTCCTTTTCCTCCTCCTTCCTTTCTGCAGCTTTTCAATTAAATTAAGGCAAGCGCGACACTAAATCCATGCGGCAGAGGCTGCCCACATGACAATTAGACTGTCAGCCAGAGAGAGAGAAAGAGGGAGAGACGAGATAGTGAACACGGCTCAGGTAAGCTGGCAGTGCTGAAATGCTCATTTAGGAGGCTAAACCAAAGCCCAGACAATATACCCAAGCTTTTGCATTGTAGTTCTGCTCAGACTGTCAGTAGAGTCTCATTTTAGGTCAAATTTCAACATTCAGATGTTATTCAAACATCAAAAACAGACGGATTATTGATTCAAACTCCGATGTTTCAATAACTGTAGTTATTTCAGTCAGGAGGGTCATTTATGCTAATTAAAACCATCGCTGATAAAGCTAGATTAGATTTTTTGGCAGACACTCAAACTGTGATTAATGCCCATAATCTCAGATGAACCTCGTAATCAGCCAGCAACATCACATCCCAGTATGGTGGGGGGTGCCGCTGTTTGGCATCAGAGCCAAAACGTAGAGGCAGCGTGCTACAGGTGCAGCTAAGAGGGTTAATAAAGAGCAAGCTGATCAGTAACTGGCTCCTGTGCGGGTAAAGAGAAAGTGGTGGTTTAATTCTTCTTTTATTAGAAGACAGGGAACGAGGACGCAGTTGCCTCCTGGATTTGAAACCACTGGAGGAAGCAAAAACAGATAAGAAGAGGGGCCAACAGGCATGGGATAATGAATGAAGGAACAGATGAGAAAGAATTAAGAATTAACTAATCTCATTTTTTTTTCTTACTGCAACTGATTGAACTGACCCTGTGGTTTGCTCCCTGCTCTGGTTTTCACAGAGTCTCAGTGCCATCGTTGTGATCTCTCCCACCAGAACGCTTATTTGTTTTCAGCACACATGTTCTGGTGGAGATGCTAGTGGAAGAGCTTTGTCGAAGAGAGCCAGGCTAACTGTTTTCCCATATTTTCAGGCTGTATACAAAGCTAATATAACTGGCTGCTGGTTGCGGTTTTAAATTTACTCCACAGACATTAAAGTGGCATCAACCCTCTAATCTAACTCTCAGCATTAGAGGGAATTAGTGCATTTACAGAAATGTCCATTTATTTGACAGTCTCAAGATTCCTTCAATGGAAGGAAAATACTGATCATTTTCTCTTCATAAGATCAATGAAGGTGATTTTTTTCTGAGCTTTTTCTCATATTTATCAAAGTTTTAACTTCAAAGTATCCATGAAAAAGTTGAAAAAAGCAAAGAAATGCATAAGTGATGTATCAGAAGGATACAGATAATGAGGAAGGTTTATTGAACAGGATGCTACATGGAGCATTTTTATGACCGGAGGGACAAGAGAAGACATCAAACCCTGCAAAAAAAACACCTTTTTTATATAACCTTGAGTGACATTGACAACCAAAATGTGTCATTTTCGTGTTTCCCTGGCAACACCTGATGCAGGTGTGTGCGTCTTTGCACCTCTGCTTGGATGCGTGCATTTTCAAATGTGGGTCTGTGGGTTGTCAGCTGCCATGGGTAAAAGGGAGGTTTTGCTAGAGACAATTGGGAGTCAGCAGTCATTTCAGGGAGACCGCTGTTCCTGAAATGAGCAGAGACAGAGCCCAAACCAACCAATTAAGGAAAAGGTCAGGCTGGATAGATAGTCTCCCATTTCATTAAGGAGGGGAAGCACGCACACTCACACACACAAACCCACATATTTAAGTACTATAACTATGCTTGTGAGGACGCTCAGTGGAAGCATTAACTCCCTTAAAGCTAAATCTGACTTAAACAGTCTCCACTGCATGTTTAACCTTAACCCCTGATTTTAACTTTATGCCTCAACCCAAATCCAAACCGTTAAAGAGGAAGTAGTGACCAGCTTTAGCGACATTCCCTCATTTTTATAGTCCTTTTTAGCTTGGCCCTCGTAGGATTTAATATATATGAATGTGGACACAGAACAACAGGCAATGCGGCAGCGGAGACTCAGTTACACACATGGGTTCACTCGCATGCACACTTACATGCACAAAGACGCACATCACTTTTCTACATTTGAGAGCCGGCGTCCCATGTCGAAGGCTAGTTAAGATGGTGACATTTCACCAGAGGGTTTTGTAATGAGATGTGAATGGTGTAACTGAAGCATAGAGGGGGATCCTGCTGCACGCTGTGGCATCAGTCTACAAGAGGAAAAAAAAGGAGGGCAGGGAGGGGCCCAGCAGGCTGCATGAGGTGAGACATGATGCAAGAGATACAGAACATGCATAGGATGGAAGGTGAGGGCAGTATGGAGGAGAGAGTTGGTTAGTTAGGGATACAGGAGGAATAAGAAGATGAGAGTTATAGAGGGAAAAAGGAGGGAGGGAGGGTGAGAGAAAGACGGAGAGGGAAAGCGAGAGAGACACTCAGCTGAGTGAGAACACAGAAAAGTCATAACCCAGATTCAATTAGCGTCTGATTGCTGTTCTATTGCTGTAATATTATACAGCTGAGAGCGGTTTCATATTTCAAACAAAGGCCAAGCATCAGCCTCATTTATGATCTCCCTCACACATACGCCAACTCTCTCTCACACACACATATACAGACACTAGAGAAAATGGTTTGCTTCTCACTCCAGAGGAAAGAAAAAGAGCAAGACATTAGAATAAATAAAAGGTGATGACATCAACAAAAAAAAGTGTGTGCACAAGAGACAGAGGGAGAGGAGGAATGGCACTCAGGCAGCAGGAGGTTTGGAGGGCTGAGTGACATCCTATTTGTTTGGGATGATGAAGATATTTCCATCCAGGCAGCCATTTGTAGCGTCAGTGCCTGGGACAGCCTGTCAAATCTGCTTAGCTCTCTGTCCCGTCTGCACACTGCTGCCATCCCACACACATCAGCACACACTGTCTCCGGCTCCCCATAGACCACAACAGGTGTGCATCTGTGTGACTGTGGTTAGGTGTGGGAGTTTTTTGGGGGTTTTTTTATTTGAGAGACAGAGAAAAGGCAGCTCACTCTTGGGTTACCATTACCAGCACATCACCTCTGGGCTGAATTATTTAAGCTCAATACATGCACACACACATGCACGCACACACACAGAGTAAATGCATTATCCTCACCTTTTTATATGTCGCTCTGCCCCAAAGTGTTATCACCCCCCCACCATGCCTCCTCTCCCACATACCCAGTGGCAAAACATTACACGGACGGGATGTGAGAAGGTGAGTGATTTCAATGTAGTTAGCAGGTTGAAATGCTGTTGAAGTAGTACAGAGGGAAGGTAATGCAGTTTGTCAAACACCGCACATCCGTCAACGGTGTAAAAGCAGGAAATAGAGCTGAAACCATAATGTCACGGTGGGCTATAAAACAGACGCTCAGGGGCAACAACATCACAGAACCCAAAGTCATCAGAGACTGGACGCCTGTCACAAATGCACAAGTGCACACTTGGCTGAGACATAAATAAACATGTGAACACACACACACACACACACACACACACACACACACACACACATGCACGCGCATGCACTAATTGTCTCTCTCTGCACAGTCATAACTTTGTGAGCACATAAGTGGCTTTTGGGGAGACTCCAGGCAGAGCACTGAAGACACACACACACACACACATATACACACACATACTGTCTTGGTGTGTGTGTGTGTCTCTCTCACTCTTCCCCAATACACATTAAGTGGCGTAGGGGAGCCTGAACTCTGGTTGAACTCGGGGTAAAAGAGAGGTGAGAGGCAGTGCAACTCACATGCACGGGTGTATACACACTAACACACCAACTAGTATTTCATTGAATACAGTGTGACTCCCTGCAAAGAGATATAGTGCGCTTGGAAACAAAATGCAGATGGTGTGTGACAAATCTGATCTTAAGTGATGCAATCTTAATTCAACTGTACATCCAGTGAGCCCAGAAAACACACTCTCAGTTTGACCCTGTGTGCATATGAGTGTGTGTGTGTGTGTGTGTGTCTGCACACATATGACATCAGAACTAACAGTCAGAATCCCATTAACCTCTTTCAGACCTCCTCTCCTTAAATACAGTTTGACAGATTTGAGTGTTCCTAAAAATCTCTTATCAATTATTGAAAAGGATAAGGCACAACTGTTTGCTCGCCTTAAATCAGCCACAAAACGCTAAAACCAACAAACAATCTGACAGCTTATATTATAGCAAAAAAAAAAAGACTTTGTTGTATTAGCAGAAGTGATTTTGGAGTAAAATACATGACACTATTGTAAGGATTTATTGAGAATTATGGCACAATGTGGTGATGTTGTTGTGGTGGTAGTGGTAGTGGTAGTGGTGGCAGGGTCTCCTCTGAAAGATTAATGTGTAACTTTGTGTGACCCTGGTTCACTGCCTCCTCAAGTCTCATTGGCAAACTACAGTAGGCCCGGAGTGTTCATCTAGAGCTGTTAGACATGGCTCATCACACACATGCACATGTGTGCAGACACACAAAGGGCCAGAAATCTATGCAGGCATAAATGGACACACAAAGGTGCACATACCACAGACAAGGACAAACACGCATGCACACACACAAAAACACACATGCAAACACATGCATACACATGCACACACACATGCACATGCACACACATAGGGAGGCATGTGCATTCACATGTACAAGTTTAAATATGCCTACACAGGCATGGACAAAGACACACAAACTCATACGCAGGCACACACACATATTGGCTAACTGGTGGTTGATCAAGCCAATCTAAATGCTAAACAAGACTCTCTCTCAGGAGTAAACTACTTGCTGGCTGCAGACTGTCTCTTCTCTAGAGGCACTCAACAAGGGGACATAAAATGATGTGCATGCATGTGTATGTGTGTGTGTGTGTGTGCGTTTGGGGGGGGGTGGGGGGCAGAGTTTAGTCCCCTCGCATTTTCAAGACCCCAGGCTTTCTGTCACACTTAAAATATTCTGAGGCAATTGCCAAGAAATATTTTTTTTTTCATTCATCAGTAATTGATAGGTAGAGAAGAGAAAAACAATGCAGGTATTAAGCCAATACGCAAAGGCTGGGGAGGATGCACAGAGACACTCCCAGAATGCACACATACACACACACACACACACACAAACAGAGACACTTTGATGCAGGTATCTAAACCACAAACTGATATATGCATGATAATACAGACTTTGAAATCAGCTCCCTGATACAACAATACGCCCATGTGATGATGCTTCTTTGCAAACAGAGAAAAGGAAATGCAGTGTTTACATGTAAGGGTCCTTACTTGGTATTCTTTGTGGCACCTTCACCTTCCCACAGGCCCACAGCTACAAAAAATAGGACTGCAGATAAGTAAACCAGTAACAATGACTTAACAATGGATTTCAGGGAAAAGAAAACAAGTTTTACATTGGCACAGCATCTGTTGCAGTATCTATTGTGATGTCTCACTGCTTCAGCATGTACAATGCCTACTTTTTCTCTGCGTTCACATGGTATTGACATTTTCTCCCCAATTTGTCACTTCTGCTGTCCCATGTGCACCAAACAAAAAGGTAAAATAATGTTTTTAGCAGACAATATAAACATATCTGACCTGAAAGGTCCAGTGTATGGGATTTAGAGGGCTCAATTTGTAGCATATGAAGAAACAGAATATTATATTCACAAGTATCTTTTCAATAATGTATAATTACATGAAATTAAGAATCATTGTGTTCTCATTGAATTAGAATGACCCTTTTATATCTACAGAGAAGGAAGAGGATCCACTTCCAAGGGATCTGCCATGTGTCACCACCATGTTTATGGTAGCCAGGATGTACAAAACAAACACAGGCTCTAAAGGGGTCTTTCTAAATCCTACACGCTGGAGGCTATATTCAAATATAAGGGGATGCAGGCAGCATGCACCTGTCTGTAAGGGTGCATTTGAGCCAATGAGAGCACACAGAGGACACCCTGATGAAGATTGACTTGTTGAGTAATGAAAACCCACTGCAGCCCTCCTCAGAGAGAAAGAGCGAGGCAGAGGAACGAGAGAGTGAAGTAATGAAGGAGCAAACGGCTCAGAGGATCACACTTTGGAAAGTGGGTGTCTCTGGGGGACAGAGAGAGAAGCAGAGGGGCACAGACCCGGAGCTAAAGACAGAGTGGGGGAATGAGGGAAAAGGGAGGGGCATGGGTTAGAGAACAATGGGTGCAGGGTGGAGACAATGGAACAACAGGAGCCATGATGGATGTAAAGACATTTGCACGTGTTATACATTCAGAGCGAAGCCAGGGGGCAGCGTACCTGAACAGTGGTGGGAAACTAATGTTGTGTTTTTGAAGCTGAGGCATCGGGTCATCTGAACATTTTGTCACAGAACAAGTTGTTCCAAAAGTTGTTTCTACTTGCCTCGAAAATAGAGGAGAGGGCTCAGGTGTGTGACTTGGAGACTCTTCAGCCTTTATCATAAATCCCACGGACACCGTAATCTATAATTCATATCGACAAATGGAGGCGACACCAGAAGAAACACAGGATTACGTCTATACACACACACACACACACACACACACACACACACACACACACACACACACACACACACACAAACACATACACACACGTTGACTGTTTGTTTAGAAATGATGATTATAAATGCTTTGGATTGAGCTGCACCTGAGCATAAATTATCACATTGTCTACAGTCTATCACTGATGAACTGATTGGACAAAACAAAGAGAACACCAATAATTTCAGAGCTGTTGGTTTAGCCCTTTCTTTCTCTTTTAGAATAAATCAACCTCTCCAAGTCCACTTGCATTGTTGGCACTGATTAATAATTAGACATCAGCCTGATATAAAGAATTAAGCAACACCAGCTGGGCCCTTTGAGATTGTCACATCATATAATAATTTGCTGACTACTTGACAGTCTTGTCAAATGTGTAGAAAAATAACCTCCTTGCACCTTATGTTGCTTCACATAATCAGTGGGAAGTGATCCATGAAGAGGTAAGGTTGGAGGTAAAAGCATAATTATGCAGGAAGTATTTACAATTGCGGCTCTATCCCATAATTATAGTGTGTAGACCAGAATCATGTATAATCAGATTTGCTTTTGCTGATTTTTTTGTTCCCAAGGGGTCTCAAATGAATTTTCACTGTTAATATTGAGTTCAAAATTGATGATTACATTATAAGAAATATTCTCTAGCTGTCTGAATGCATAAAAGTGGCAAAGGTGATGCGCTTTGCAAAAATGTAAATTGATGATTTGAGGAATGAAATTAAACCCTTTGTGCTCATTTAAAGAAATGTTGCGGGATGTAACAATTCACAAGAGATAATGACAGCAGCAGCTTATGACATTTTCACACACATTTGTTACAGTAGCCCAAAAGCGGATGTTGTATCATGTTGCGGATGTTGTAGCATTTTAAATTCCCCCATCTGTTCTTTGTTGAGATTAACTCACTTGAGTAAATATTGTAAATGCTGAATACATTCCAACCATATGTCTCTATAAAGGCAGCAATCATGTAGACAATCTACAGACTCCACGAGCAGGTGTTCATAGATCTACTAAACACTTAAAGTGATTGAGGCATGTAAAACATTACCAGGATGAAGCTTGAATGACTCTGCATTATAACATACAGTAGGTGCATTACAGTTATCGTTCTGCAGCAAGGATGTACATGTAAGGATGTATTTGTAGGAGCTTAGTAGTTTGATGAAGAGCAGAGTTTAGGGCTAACATTGGATGCTACTGTTGGAGCACACATAGGTTTTCTTGACTTAACAACATACTGTTCTATGCAGGAAAACGCACCGGCAGCAACATTGTCACATTCTATATTTTCCCAAATCCTTACAAGGAGAATCACTGTTGTCAATCGTTAAAGAATTGAAAAAGGAAGAGAACTTTATGTTGAAGACATAGATGAACACGTGTTTGAGCAACACATTTATATCTGAAAAACTGGATATGAAATAGGAGAGAGCAAAGTTGTTGTTGGTAGTTGTAAGAGAGGTAAACAGGAATAAATTCTGCATTACGGTCCCTTGAAGGGCAGAATTATCATTGCAAAGTGTAAAAAGAAGAACAGATTAAGACTTGTATACTAATTTCATATGCTTTAAAGGCTCAGTCTAAATGGCCTCAACAGCTGTAAAATATGAGGCTTCATGACAGGGAGAAGACAGGTGCTGAAGACTGAGAGACAGGAGACAGTTTAGATGGAGGGATAGAGGAGAAGGGGGAGAGAGGGTGGATAAACAGTGAAGAGGGGTAAGAGATGAATGATAAGAGTAACTGAGAGCTGAGAGCTCTGGCAATCAGGATCAATCGCAGTCTGAAAAAGCCACTTCTATGTTACCATTTTAAATGTTGGTGCTCCATTGAATTGTTGTAATCATAGCCACCTCAAAATATAAATAAATAAAAACAGCAAGTGATGCATCCCTCAAAAAGTAACAGATCCTTTTTTTAGCCTTAAACAATTTGGCCTCTTCTCACCACTGTTCATTCCTTTGACATTAGTTGTGGAGCAACATATATCTCAACCTTTTCTCTGGCAAGGTGAAACTGAAGTTGATAAATGAAAAAGTGTGACTCTTAACTTCAGTGTTGTTGATAGAGACCAGGCGACAATAGATATGTAAATATACAAACTTACAGAATTGATGAAAATACATTTATTGTTTCTGTTTTATTTAACCTCTTTCATCCAGACTTTCTGTCCGGAAAACACTTCTGTTTCATTCTTCCATCTTTTACAAGGGCTCTCTGCCACGACTGCAAACAAATTTCCTGCTGTGCCCACTTTCTGAGATTACGCAGCCTAGCTGATTGAAGTTACAGTTTGAGTCTGTGTATCAGTACAAACAGGGGAGGATTTTATAACATTCAAAGTAAATAAAAAGTTCTCTTACAAGAGAGACTGATGCTTAACTTTAATGTTCATGTAAACTATATAAACTATGCTCATGTAAACTGATTACTTTGCTAGCCTAGCATTTTAGCTACTGAATTTGCTCATTAGTACAACTGAGGCTGATTGATCACGCAGTTATGCTGGTATTTTGTCATTAATCAAGATACTAAAAAAAAATAAAAATTAAGCGTAGCAATGGTGTGGTGTAAACATACAGAAATTTAGTTATTAAAGTTACTAAATCTGAGCTTGGGGGTATGTGAATATCTGTATGAAATGTTGCAGCAATCCACTCTACACCATTTGCTGAGATATTTCACTAAAAGCACAAATTTAAATCTTATGATGGGGCTTAAGGAGAGGTTTGAGGCAGTCTCCAATGACAGTAAGCTTCATCCACTGAGCATCATAATTGTCAGGTATAACACTGCTGAGTCTTTTAGTTTGGCGCAACAATAGATCAACATCAGAATTCCAAAAGCCGGGGTTTAGCATGTCTAAACTTAATTAAGTATTCATAAATATCCAACTATTTAAAAAATTAGTTTAGCATTTAAAGCAGTCATCAAATAAAAATAAATTTCATTTACAATGTTCAGCTACTTAAATGTTAAGGTTTGCTGCTTTTCTGCATTTTTTTATTTGAATTTGGGCTCTGGGAAATTGTGACTTCTGAAGTTGATTAGGCTAAAAAAAAAAAGAAAAATCAGACAGTTAATTAAAATAATCAGCTGATACACAACTAGTAACATAATTGCCAGTTGCAGCCCTTTCAAACTCAATTAGATTAAGACAAAACAACAACAAAAAAACAAACCAGATGTTAATGTAAAAGAAAAATTAATTGCCAAAATAGCCCCATAGCATCCATGTATTTAGCACTAAATGCCTGTCAAAATCTAGTCATCAACATCTGTGATACTAGACAGAGGCATAAAAAGGAGGATGGATACTGAGCCATAGTCATTTAACAATCTGGCCAGTCTGCAATGCAACACACAAAAATACATATACACACAGACACACGCATACTGAACATTCACAAACACAGAGTGAAAGCCAGACTCTACCTCATCATTACAATTACATGTGTGCATCAAAGAGAACAGCTTTCTGATGGAGATGTACAACAAAACCTGTCGTTTGTGAAAAAGAAATCAAGTGACTGATCCCCACTGAAGAGCACAGATCCTGACTACAATGGGTATTGGCTTTATTACACAGGCCCCTGTTGAAACGCAGCCTGGAAATTAATTTTATGCCTGATTTAGTACATGTTGGCGCTTGAATGCACCTAAGGCTGATATCATCAACATCAGAGCCACTTCATCTTGCTCTGAGTCTCACGATGTGAAAGAGGAAATAACAGTTTTTTCTTAAGGTGACATGGAGTCAGATGCTTAGCCGAGTGGCAGGTTCAGCCTCATGAGCCTACAGTAATTTGCCATACTAGGATATGGGGCTTCTTTTGTGTGTTATCAGCACAGATTTTGAGGGGAGGGGGGCAGCAGACACGAAGACACAAGGGGCCCTATCGTACGCTTTCCACCGTGCGCCAGTGGCACATTGGGCGGGGAAAGTTTCAAATTAATTCAGGGGAGTTTCCAGGTCAACCGTTGCCACCT
>JAQMCX010000008.1:9332629-9405590 GCA_029814765.1 Acanthurus leucopareius | reverse complement strand
ACAGTGCATGGCAAAGAGGTAATGAATTCCTCAGCGAAGCAGCGACACACAACAGCTTGCAGATCAATTTTTAATAAGAACTCTGCGGTTCACAAGCAGCGCAAAAACTGTGTGTGCATGTGTGTGCGTGTTTGATAAGAGCTCTGCAGTTGGCTTGCAGAGTAATAAACATATTGTAATCAGTGGCTTCTGACCGAAAACCTAATCCCTGTGTGTGCGTTTGTGTACTTGTATGTGCGACTACTGGGGACGGAGGGATCAGCCAGCGGCTTCATCTCTCTCTGCAATAAGACTGAGGATGATTTAACAAAACAAAAGGCAGAAGGAGGCATCATGATAATCATTAAACACAGAGTGCAGAATTTTTCAATGCCTCTGTCTTCTTAAAAATTGAAAAGATTATAATCAATTAGTTGCTTTGCATAAAATTAATTCACATTTATTTTCTTCACTGATTATTGATGATTATTTGGAAATGTAATTGCAAAACAAAAAATCCAGTAATGTGATCTCCAGAAGGGTTTATTAGGGGTTCGTTTTCAGTTTTATTTCTGTTTTTTTGTTGTTTTTTTTCTTAAAAAAAAGCCTTATTTTTTTCAATTAAATTTTCTCATTTATAATTGTTGATTTTGCATTTATTTGAAAGTCAACATCGCAGAGATGAGTGAAAATGTGGAAAAAACAAGAGGGGGGGGAGGTTGAACACTGCGATCACAGAAAATGGCTCATAAATTAATCATCGGATCATATTTTGGGTTTAATAAGAAAAATAATTTATTGCCTTAAAAATTCTCTTCTCTCAAATCCAAAAGTATACTCTCAGAGCTGTCTTCAGCACAGAGAACCCTCTTTAACATATGTCTCCTTATACATTCCTACATGTGTTTGTGTAGTTTCACCACAAACAGATACAGCAGTTGCACTTCTGTTCTATATCTGACGAACTAGCTGCGTAAGGTGTGTTTGCTTTAGCGATACACCACACTTGCTCTGTTTATGTTCAGTTAAGGTATCTCAAAGACATCTCAGACTTAAGAATAACCATTTTAAGGCTCAAAGACTTTACAATAAAAAAGGTAAGATTAGAGTCCAGTCCAAAAAAATATAATTCCAGTTTTATAGCTAAACTCCCTACTTCACTAGCTCAGTCATCCTTCTACACTACAGCTTCATTTTGTGACCATAGATGTGGCTGAACATTAAGCTGGGAAAAACTGGACTTAACTACCTATAAAAACAGTGCAGTATGTTGCTGATGCATTGACGAATCAGTATTAACAAAATAATACATTAGTCACAGGAGCTTCTTTCAGCAACAACTAACAGCAGCAAGCAGTGGTCTTCCTCAGCAAGTGACCTGTAATAAGTTGTCAGAGTCAGTGCGATGGCCACCAACTAGAAAGAGAGATTTAACATTCAGAGCACGTCTCTGAGGTGTAAGTACGAGCCCCGATCAAGCCAGGTGACTGCAGGGGAGGCCATTCATATTCAAGCCTAACACGGCCCCTCTGTTCCCATCCATTATTCATGAGAGTCTTCTTCCTGCCTGCCTCATCCTTCTGGCCTCCTGCTCTTCTCCGCCTCCTACGCTGTATCACACCTGAACCAGCCATAAAAGCGGTTATTCAGTGAACATTAGAGGGATTGGATGTGGGCTAATGTGGGTGGGAGGGGAAGAAGGGAGAGGTGTTCAAGGGTATGTGGAGCCCAGATTAAAGGTGTTCGACTCATGAATCACAGTGAGCCGGGAGAGCAAAAAGAGGGATGACCCTGATTCATTTGTCTGTTTGCCTCCTATTCTCTTCATTTTTTTCTCTCGCTCTCTGGAAAAAGCTGCAAAATAATAATAATTCTGGCAGCAAAAAAACACTTCCTCTTTTACACACATAGACTTTTAAATACCCTTCAGCAATGAGAGACTCTGACTTTCCTTCTCGCAAACACTGAACACTGTTGACCTTCCATTACACTTGGGTGGGCTCTCGAGCTAAACCGCCAAACAACTTATTCCAAGTCCTCTGATCTTATCTCCTGCTCTGCTACGAGAGTACAAAAAGAGCACAAATAGATACTTGCCCTTAAAAATAAAAAAAAGCCAAATAGTGTATTTATTGGTCCATCATCTTGAAGAGGCTCCTGTTACACAGCATGAGCATTTAGCTTTGATATGTCCACATCAGAAGACTCATTACACTGATTGCTTCTCACCATATAGGCGTTAACATCAAAAACCACAGACATTTCATCAAGCTGGCAGAAAAAAAAAAAAAAAAACAGAAAAGGCTCCTTCATCAAGTCCCAGTGGAGCATGAGGAACACTGATGGTCACTTTATGCAGCCACAGCTCAGTATAAAGCTATCAGAAAAGCACATCTTATAAACAAATGCGGAGAGAGGCACGCAGATGCACAGCTAATCACTTAGAGCAGCAAGAATAATTGGCCGACATTGATTGTGCTTATCTGGCCCTCCATAAACTCAGCTACAAAGTATATTGTTGGTGTGTGTCAGTTATTTCCCCTGGGTCTTCAGTCTATTTGCATGATTAATCTGTTTGTCATTCCATGGTGAGGCAAAAGGTCAGAACAATGGAAAGATATTTCAATTTCATTTTAAATCTGCTTTTCTCAGTCCCAAACTTAATAAAGAATTATATTAAACTTAAAGAATAATTGGAGTTTATTGCAACATGAGTTCTGTTTTCAGAGTTTTCTATTGATAGCATTGTAATCATCAAGTCTACTGCAGAGAACTGCTAATGCAACAGCATTTTAAATGACAGAGCATGAAATATGCAGAGTCAGATTGCCATAAACTGTAATTATGCATCACTTTCTTAAAGTTTAATCCTTTAGATTTTAATTGAATCGAGCATTCCTTCTGTTCCCAATTATGGCAACCACTGTTTTAATAAAAGTCAATTTATGTATTTAAATTTTGTAAACAGTTTTTTCAAATTGTAGTTTTTATTGATAGAGGCAGAGTGTGCCATCTTCACTCTACCCTCACACAAAGATGCATACACAGACACAAGGGATTCATAGGGTGAGAGCAGCATATGATCCAGCATTACTGTAATTTTATCCCATTGAAATCAGCCTTTACTGTTCACTCTCATACAGCCCAAACAGCTGTTCACATTAAAAGCATCCAACGAGTGAAACATGGGTGGTTTTTGATGTAACGCACTCAAAGGAAATGCATGTATTTCTAATCAAATTAGCAGCGACAGCAATCATTCATCAAAAATGCAGCCAGGACTGTTGGTACTGTGCAGCCTACTCTCCCCCACAACCCTTTCAGTTCCCCGTTCCACTCTTAGAACTTGTTGTTTTTGTTGTTGTGTTTGCCCAGAAGACGAGCCATCGTCTGAGTCTGCGATGACAGCGAGTGGATCTTACTTTTACCGCTGTGAAACTCTGCATGCAATCTCTGTGCAAAATGCTCAAAACAGCATTTCCTGACCATTTGTACTCAGCGATGTGCCTACAAGTGTACCTGTGTCAAACACAATTGTGCTCGGCATAATCTGCAAAAGCCAATTTCATACTGAGCGGTATTTCAGATTGCCCTGGAGCCAGGCAGTGCTCACACTGCTGCTGGGAAATGCAGGTCTACAATACAAGCGAGTAAACTTTTGAATATGAACAAGACATGGCTGCAGACTTGTATAGATGCCCAGGATTTAGATTTTACCGAACAGCCTTTATTTATCCACATACATTTAGAACTAAGACGTTGAAATGAGAGTCTGTGGTTTCTGTGGTCCACTTTAAAAAGATGATGAAGGACATTTTAGATGTCGTGTCGTGGGTTGTGGCCTGAGGTGGGGGTTTAGAGGAGTTTGGCAGGAGTGAGTTTACTGAACTGGCAAAAGAGCAGCAGAGCTGAACATGAAAGTAAGAAGAGTAATAAGGATGTGTGTATTTTGATGTGTGTGTATGTGTGTGAGGCTGTTTCTGCACTTTTCGTTTTTAAGCTGAGAAAGGAACCCATTACAACAAACCGTCTCTCTCTCTCCCTCTCCCTCCGTGTCTAACTGGGTCAGTAGTAAATTTCACTTTTCCTCAATTGCTGGGTCCGAGTGTAAACACAGAAACAACAAACACACACCTCCCGGCATGTTCTGTGCAAAACCTAACAACCACCTGTGTAATTCTCTCCGTCTCAGTACAGTGGTTAAAGTGGGAAAATGCTCCAGGGACACCCATCAGTTTGACCAACTCTGCACCAGTCAAACGGGCCCCCTGCTGTGTCTGACCAATGACTGTTTACTGGTGGACTAAGAGACAGCAAAGCCAAAATATCGCCCTCCCTCATGGCTGCAGTATGAGTTATCAATCAGACCCACCTTCATGTTAGCAAATTGGACATGATTTGCATTAATAAGAGAAAACGGCAACCAGACTTCTCAAAAGTTGGTTTCTGCCATTAAGGTAGTTTAGATTATGTTAGTTTATATTCAAGCTTTTATTTTAACAGATAATTTTGCTTTTCATAAAGTGATGCTTTCAAAAGGGGGTTATAACTTCATGATTAACAGCTAACCCTTTCCTGCTATTTGAGTCGGGCAGGATCTGATACCGTGACTTCGTCTGCCAATCACTAGTGCAACTGCTGTGACTCTGGCTCCAAACGATGCCTGATGCTTTCTCTTAATGACCATCTTGAGCAGTGTAAAGGCCAGGATTCAGCAACAGAGATTGTGAAAACAGTAGCAAGCAGGCAGAGACAGAGATCTCATTTTCAAGAGTTGTTGATTCAATTTTAGGATCATTTTAGGGAATGTAGCTTTTTGTGCTGTTAAGCTGTATAAATAATACAGAGAAGCTTCTCTCTCATTTAGACAAAAGTTGGTGACAATACAGAGTGAGAAAATTAAAAGAAACACCTGTTCGCACAAAAAAATTCCAATTTAGAATCAATTTTGTGTATGTTTGATGACTTACATCGTAAAGAAACATTATTGTTAAGGACCTATTGTAACCTCTGCCTGCTCTCTTGTCCCTTTGACATGTTGGGAGCTTAACAACAACATGGTGAGTGTTATAATTGCCTGCCCCGCAAAGCAACTGCGCTGTCAAAGATGTTGTATCTAACAGAAGTGCCTGGAGACAGCAGGTTAAGAGCCCTCAGAGGGACGGCTTAATTTAGATGTGGTCAGGTGGGTTAGACGCTGCACACACTGAAATGTGCATCTGCATGAGCTAAATGGACTTAATGTTGTACATGCACAAACACCTATACTCTTCATCTAACATGGAGATGCACCCATGCAACCAGCCAGTTTACACACACAGAAACCCTGAGGCAATCACTCAAATGTTAGCTTGTTTATTTAGCTAAAACCAGTCATGGATCAATAGATAATGGCAGAGTAAGACAGGATTCTTGATTTGCACCCAATCTAGACTTTCCTCACACGCAATATGTGTTGAATTATGGTGCTTTCAAAAGATAAAAGAGGAAGGTCTGAAAGGAAGGACATGCTTTTTTACACACTCACACACTCATACACACATACTCATACTCACACTACACACAGATATGCATGCATATGTATGGAGTCATTTTTTACTTATGTTGTGACAGCTCCTCTACAGCTGGTTACGACCTGAATTAACTGACGATTTACACCCACCTGCATACACAAATACGCACAATCACACACACGCACGCACACACATACAAGCCGGGAAGTCAGTGACCTTGAGTTGACCCTGTTCACTGTGGGATTCTTTAGCTCCAACACTAAGACACTCACACACACAAACTACAGTCTAAACATTGCTGTTTTGGCTCTCCTCTCTCTTTAGACCCAGTTGGTGCCAAAAATGCTCCCCAACAAAAACACACATCAAGTCATGGTTTTCATTTTCTACATGGGGAGCCATTTTGCAAAATCCTCCATCAGACATGTGCATTTCTAATGCAGCCACATTGAAGATAAGAGCTGAATAGCTTAGCAGGGCCTCTGCCTCCGCAGCCTTCATCTTGGTACAATTATCATCTAATGTGACAGGTGACATTTTCTACCACGCTGGGCCAGCCTCTTGTTGAGGAATCAAACACATGATAATAGAGCATAACTGAAAAGACCATTTACTTCTGTCTGAACTGAAAAAAACACATTACATGTGGACATCTTTTCAATGCCTCTGTGAATGCCATGTGTGTTTGAATGTTAAAAAAAGGGGGTAATGGAAGGCAGGATTCTGATGGAAGCAAGTTATATCAAGGTTTGTATGAGACAATCGAATAGCTTTTTTTTCGAGCTCCTGCTGCCAGAAACTAGATGCAATCCTCCATGGGGACGACTTCTTCTTCTACTTGGAAAAAACAAAAACAAAACAAAGGTGGAAGACTGTTCAAAGATATTGCTTTTTGCTGCAAAGGCAAGTGCTTCACACTCACTGCATGTTTTTACATCCCACCCAGCAACTTGTCATTTTCAAGTAAAAGTGTCATTTCTATTAGCACAAACAACCAATTAAAATCTGTATATTTAAAAGCATTTGTTTCCCTTATAGCAGTTTTTCTCACTATATTCTGCAAATTTTGCTCATTTGTAGCCGACAGTAACTGACAGTCATAACGGTCCATGTGTTTTCAGAACTGAACGCTGGCCGCTGCACAATGAGCCGTATAAAAAGCACACAGTGGTTTGCAAGGACACTTGACAAGGCAGTGCAGCCACTAGCCTCATGGTTCCTCTGTTCACATTAACACACAGGTCATCGCTGGCCCACATACACTGTTAATTAATGTAACAAGAAGTAGGAAGAGGGTGGGGACAGCGTAAGAGAGTGACAACAAAAGAACAAGAGAGAGAAAGCAAATGTGAGAGCAAAAGAAAAGCGAGGTTAGGAAGGTCTCGGCGTACAAGCAAGACACCCTCATTACCACATAATCTCTGAAAGGGAGTGAAAAGAAAAAGACGGGAGAGAAATGAGAGAGACGGAGAGTTGGAGGAGATTCAATTTGCATTGACGAGGTGTCAGCGGAGCTCAAAGCTAGTTGTTTGAACCTGCATCTGGGGTTGGGGAGGCAGAGGAGAAAGAAAAGGAGTGGTGGGAGAAACAGAAGGCTGAGGTACAAGATTAAAGGTGAGAGGGGCAGAAAACAGAGAGATGGACAAGAGTAGAGAGAGAGAGAGGGCAAGAGGTCTCAAAAACAGTGGTCATTAGCAGGCAGAACACAAGCCCCAAGAAAGACACCCCTGCACACGCGCACACACACACACACACCCACACACACACTCACACACACACACACTGCTTCTCAGTAGGCTAAGCACATAGTCTTGATAGTGCATCGTAATTAATATTTCATAGGCTGTCTCCTGCAGGTGAAGGGAAATGAAGATGAGATGGAGAGATACACAGAGGGAAAAAAAAGAAAGATGATAAAGAGAGACAAACAACCAAAGAGTTAAGTTATTTGTGCATGTGAAAATTTGTATTTCTTGCTCATATTGTGTGAGTTTGTGCATGAGTGTGTGTGCATGTGTGGGTGTTTGTGTGCATCAGAGTAATCTGCAGGTTAAACTGGTGATTCATCCTTAAACGTCCTTTAAATTATTTATAAAGACGACTTGTGCCAAGACTGTTGAGATGAATCCGATGAGTTAACACTGCTGTCTGTTTGAGTCAAATCTTCCGTACACTGAGGCAAAAGCAGGCAAAAAAAAAACAAAAAAACTGATTGAAATTTGCAGCAAATTACTTCATGAGAAGAACATCATTCACAAACCTTTACATTCTTTCCACCTAACTCATTCTGCAACATGTTTAGCCCCAGGCGTTTTGTGTCAATCAGTCGTTCAAGTGAAAAACAGCAGCGTAAATAAGCGTATAATGAAAAACAAGTTGGCTGCGCAGCCACACAAGGGCCTGGCCATTCCACCGGTGGCTGCGCTGTGTTTCCAGCCCTTTGTTTTAAGCGTATTGTCTGTCCCAGTTCCCCAACGACCACTTTCCTCCGGCAGCATTCATGAAAGATTGACACGGTAGAAACTGGCAGAGTGGCACGGGGTCTCTGGAGCCCCTTAGATCAATGGGTGTCCTTTGAGCTCTCCTCCATTTCGAGAGGCGCAGGCAGCAAGAAGGAGGAGAGAACAGATTACCATAGCATTCATAAAACAAACCGTAATCTGAAACAAGAGCAAAAACAAAAGGCTGCATCCGTGTTTTCCCCCAGGAAGAGTATGTGCCCACAGTCTCTGTGTGTTCACACACACATGAGCACACACAGACACACACATGCATCCATGCTTGTAATGGCATTGTTCCTCAGAAAGGTTCATCCATCCCAGTTCAGCATGTTGTGATGGAGGGAAGGAAAGAGGGAGCTTAAAGAGAAATGAGCCAGAAAAAAGGGAGAAAAAGGGAAGTTCAACAAGTGCGTTCATAAACTGTAAAAATTAGGCAAAAAAGGAGTGATAAAGAAGTATACACAGCTTGAGACGAGACACATGGGAAGACAGACACAGCAACTCATTTTCAAATATTCAGGCACACAGTAAAAACCAAGTCCATCAGAAAAAAGTGCACATTGAATGAGAGTTTGATGTTTTCATAGCTGGGGCACATGATACCTGCAGCGCAAACAGGTAGGATACAGAGGAGTGTATTACCAGAAAATATAAAATCAGAATCAAATAATTTTACACATTTAGAGCAATTTCATGTGATGTTGTTCTGACAGATTCATAACGGGGAGCTGGATAAAGATGTGGAAGTTTTGTTAAAACACTGCAACAAATTCTAATGAGGACTGAACATACCTGACAGTTCAATTATCATCTCAAAAAGGTTTTTAATGCACTATAAGATCTCAGCACGCAGACCTTCTCATCATCCCAAGAACTAAGACTAATCCCTCAAGAGTCGTCTCCTGCATTCACTTTGTTTGGGGTTTATTCCAAATTACCATTAAGAAAGGCTGTTCTCTTGCGGCCTTAAAAGTTGTTTCCTTCTAACTTAAATAAAAACAATGCTTCGTGTATTTTTTCTGGATTAAACTGGGCTTAAATCCGCCTCCACAGTGTGGGAATGTGAAAGTGCTATTTTGGCTTTTTACAGGTTGAGCTCCATTTATTTAGCTTCTCAGCACCTCATTAATTCCCATTTATCAAGCAGACAAAGGAACCTATGTAGGACAGAATTTAGGGAAAGTTTAGTTATGTTTGAGAGCAAAGTTGACAACAACTTTGATAAGTCTGGTTTAACAAGGACATTCCTCTCACATTGCAAGGTTTTAGCCATGAATTGTGTATTTACGTTTTCATCAAACCATTGCTGACAATAGCATGAAACATGAATGCTCTGTGATGTGGCCTGTAGACTTGCTCCTAGCAAGCATACAGTGGTTATCACACATCTTGATCCACCTTGACAAAAAAACAGCAGTGAGCCTCTGGCAAACTCCCTGTGCATCATGTCCCAATTTGGTGCACAACAGTGGAGTCACAAAAATCTTAAAAAAAAAAAAAAAGCCACACAGATAGAGACAAGCATTGTCCCACCTCAGGAAAATGTTACTTTTGTGAGCACAAAGCTGCATCGTGCACTGCACAACAGCACAAAAATAGGGCCCACATGCAGAGACAGAGAGAGAGGGAGACAGACCTCGTGTGGTCCAGTGCATCGACTGTGAGCAGACAGCAAATGAGAGCATCGCTGTGATTCAAGGCTGTTGTTGTTTTTTGTTTTTTTGGGTTTTTTTTTTTTTGGACTCGTCCTCTGCCGTGACTGGAGCACACGGCCCAGCTTAATCAAGCTAACAATTCCCTCCACTATTACGGTTAACGATTATCAAATGGACTCTTACTTCACATAAACATACAGGCAAACACAACCATATTAATATTCAGGCGATCATTCCAGGCACAAACCACTGGGTCGGTGGCATTTACTTAACTAACTTGGCTGGTATTTACTCGCATCGCATAGGGGGCTGGTGGGAGACGAGGCAGATGGTGCATCTAATTGTCTGAGCTGGATTCCATTTCTCAGCCGTCTCTGACTTAATTTTTATTCAAGAATCGCACGTGTAACAGTCATAAGTGGGTTTTCCAGTGAAATAGGCATGTGACAGAAATGAAAAGCTATTCCAAAGAGACCCTGAAAACATGTAAATTATAGAAGCTTGAGTCACTGTGTACAGTATGTGCATGTCTTTGTCTACTGCTTTTTAATGGAAATGATGTGCAAATGGGTTTTTTACAAAGCCAGTACAACCAAATGGTTCCCGAACAATTACCGTGTCCCTTCCAATCTTTCTCTCTATTTCTACTTTATTTTCTCTGTTCGTCTCTGTGGATGAGGAGCGTGTCTGGCAGCTACTGTTGGACCCTGGATGCAGACGAATCTCAGCAAGGCACAGCAACCTCTTAGGAGGTATAAAGGGGAAAAAAAAATGGAGTGGAAAACTGGCTTTTCCTTGAATTGTCACACAGAGATGAAAAGCAGAAACAACGCAACGAGGAAAGTATACAAGGACAAATGCCAGAGAAATCAGTTGGTCAGGGTGGTGAAGGCAGCAGGGAGAGATTTAAAGGAGGGGGGCCGAACACTTGGAACGAGGGGGAAATTAATTTAGCTGGGAGTGGGCTGTCAAAAGTGGTGATAATAGCAGGAGGTGAGATGATGATAGCCTTGATATGGGACTGCTTACTGTTGGCAACTCAAGCATGCTCTCGTGCACACATGCACGGACGGACAGACACACACACACATGTGCAAATGTACACAAGTCTGGTTGGCTTCATATGATTATTACGATGCACTCACACAAAGTCACCCAGAAGCACACACACATGAAGCACATGAATGTGCACAGTTGAATGCCTTTGCTGTATCACTCCTCACAGATAAGTGAGCCCTTGCTGTGATGTGTTTTTCAAAATGGGATTTTTCAACATTCCCCTTATTTTACAGATGGTTCATCTAGTGGCAGGGAGGAGCCGCGTTAGAACCAGCAGACAGCAGGCTAACTCTGTGTAGCTCACAGAGCATCTACAGGAGGCTGCTCTTTAGTGCAGTTCATCAACAAGTCAGCACTACGCGTTCAGTCCTTAGGAGGCACCATGGAAGCTGGCTCCCATCAGAGAGCCAATTTATTATTTTCTTAGATTTTATACACTAAATACAAGACAGTATAATAAGATGCTCCTATACCAAAACATGTCATTGTTGTAATAACATTAATAACCAAGCATGTTTAGATTTTTCTTCGTTGTTCTGGTTGCCAGTCTACAAAACATAGTTCATGTTTATGTATTAAATAAATCTATTTTACATTGTTTACTGTAAGCCTTTAATAACAAGATGTGAAAATATGGTATTCTAGAAGTTATATAATTTACTATTGTTACAGGAAGTTATTATGTGCACAAATACCAACCAAAGGTCAAAAAATTGCTAAACTTGTATGAATAATCAGAAGTCAGAGAATGAAGAGCTGTGTGGGAGCTGAAAGAGGATTTCTTAATGCTGAGCTGGGCCTCAGCAAATGATCTGGCTCACAAAAAAAGACAGAATACCCATCATTACTACCTGTGAGGGCGACGGAGGATAAAACAGCAAAATGTGGGCTTACTGCAAACCTGCAGCAAGATGAAAACACTGAAAACTTAATGCATCTATGGATTACCTTAATACCAAAGCACATGCTGGTTTTCTGCCTTTTATTCTCCTCTTGTTTGTGTTTCGAGCCCATGTGCACACACACACATAAATGCACAAACCTTAGGACATCTGCAGAAAGCATTTCTTTCACTCTTTCACTTCTGTCTTCTGTTTTTCTGCCAGGTTTCCACTTTATTTTCCGCAGGATTCAGTGAGTGAAAGATGACAAGTGAAGAGATGGTATCTAGTTTTCCAGAACATTAGCACCCTGCATGGCGTGGTGTAATGTTGCGTCTCTAATGCCCACAGCCAGTCATGTTCAATAATGATGTTGAATCACCACCACGGGGTGCCTGCTAGTCACTCTAGTGATGGTGGTGTCAGTGGTGATGATGTTTGTCATGGGCACATTTAAGGAGAAGCACTTAGATGATAATTATTGTGCTGGCACAGGGATGCCATTGAGGGGTTACACCAGTCATGGAAAGCCCACTGTCACAGCCAGGGTGGGCAACTGGTGAGAGTTTATTGTTACCAGTGTCATCGATTCTGCTTATTGGTCAGATGCTTTAGCAATTCCCTTATTAATTTTGGATAAATTTAGGCTGAAATGGCTGTAGCCTGAGAGCTAACTGTAGCAACAGTTTGTCATCTGTTCAGCTTTTGTTTTCATTTAGGTTTTCAAGGTAGTAATCTGCTGCCTAAGTGGCAATAATGTCATTTCTACCCCCAGTAACAGATGTGTTTGCAAGTAGTGGCATGCATGTGAGCGTCAAACACATGGCATTTCTGGAATTTAAGCCAGTTTTGCAGATAAAGATGTTTCACCAAACTACTGATGTTGCTGTTTCCGGGAAATGATTATTGTACAAATATGACAAGTAGCATTTTATCCATGAAATGAAGCTACGCTTTGCACCATCCACGATGACTTCTTCTTCTTGCAAGTTTCCAGCAGCGTAGACACAGTTTGACTTCAATGTTGCAATGTCGACTGACAGAAAAACATGTTGGCCTCCATAAAAGGGAGCTGGAGGACTACGATCCCTTTGACTGCATGATTTGGTACTGGTTCCAAACTGGAACCGGTTCTTGGCCCCCTATACCCATTGCCTTATAAAATCAATGTCTCTCTCAGTTTCAGCTGTCTGGTTTTCTCTCTTTTAAATGTCTCTTCTTCTCAAAGGCTGAGAGGTTTTTTTTCTGCTGTAGATGTTTTGATCTCTGCCCATAACCCTCCCGCCATTCTCTTATCCTCACTCACTGAAGCTTGACACGTTCACTATTACCTTGTCTACTTCTCTTGGTGTATCTTTCACCTGTCTCCAGGTCGTCCTCTGTTTTGTCTGTATCCTCTAAGACCATTATCAGTAGTTCAGGAGCCCACAAGCCCTCTGACTTCTGTCATTAACATCTCCCCCGATCCCTTTGGTCTTCTGGTTTCGGGTCATTATCATCCCCGGTTCCAGTCTGATATCATTCCATTTTTATTTCTCTTTTACAAGGAACCAATTTTAAGGCCTGAGAGCAAAAGAGGAACTCAGATGGCTTTGAAGCGACAATGGTCTGGGTGCTGAAACCAATCTATATTCCAAAATGCTGCTGTTCAAAGTTGGACTTTCATGCAAGCTGAATAGAGGGCACCTTTTAACAGAGCCAGTAAAACTGTCATAAAGTTTTTGCTCAAATCTCTCATTCCCTTTTTAGCGGACAGAAAAACTGGATATTAGGCTTTGAGGAAGAAGTCTTTTTAAAACAGTGGGAGGTATTTAGGGGGTTAACTTTTACAAAACGCAGCAACCTCTGCTATTAATAGGAGCAGTGCACATTACAACATACTGGAGGTTGACTTTATATGATTGAAATATTTAAGAGCTAAAAGTAAGAGGACACAGAGAAGACTAAAAAAAATCTGCAGTTTTTGCTTTGATTCCGTTCAAGAGCCATTTTCCAATAACTTGCTCCACATTTTTATGAAGAAACATACCTTTATTGTTTGAGGTTATTGTTTCCAGTAAAATGGGTTTGGCTTCCTCTCATCCTCTCAGAGTCTTTATTAGTTTTTAAAAGTGGCAATTACCCTTTAAAGGTCAACCAGCCAATCAGGCCACTTCCCTTCACTGGCACTTTTTAATGACCTTGCCATGGCACACATTAATGACCTGGGTATCCGTAGGATCCCTGTGAGAGATGCATTTACATCCAACCTTTGTACTTCCATTTGCTCTGCACATTTCAACGTCTCCACTTATTTATTTATAAGTCATATCAACATAGGTATTGTAGTTTTCCTATAGGAAGCAGAAGATGATTTTTATGTCTACTATACATTGCAGCACGTTGAAATGGTCAGGCAGTTTACTGGAACAAAAGGAAGTAAAACAGCACACAGGGAGATGTCAAGGAGATATCATCATAGCAGGTGCCTGGCTGCCTCGCAAACTACAAATTTCTGGACAGACTGGTAGACTAACCTAATGCTGTCTCAGCCAAAGGAGTTAAACATTCTAAAATATGTGGATGGATGGAAAACAGAGAATGGCCAAATATTCAAAAAAATTTGGGAAAAAACTGGAAAAAGCAGAATTTAATTTCTTAACCAGCTACATGAGGGCATACCACCACCTACTGCATGGGAGTCAGACACACTTCCGTCAATAAATCGATTCTTCCCCAGTTCCTGTATACTGTGACAACAACATAGTCCAATAAATCTCATATTTGGCTAATTAAGCTATAATTTAACTCTATAGCTTGGCTGCAACTGTGCATATAGAACCCACAGAGTGAGTTAAAGCCCATCTCAACTTCTTGACTAAAGTCCTGTAATATCCTCCCTTATAGTCAAAATTATATATTTAGACATTTTTTTCAAGATAAAAATTAATTCCTGTCTTAAAATTGCTTAAATGTATGCGCATTTCAGTAAATATTCATGAGATGATAGTTATGACCACTCCCCTCCATCGCACCCTTAACTTCAACTCTCCACATCATCTTGCAGCTACATAACATTAACAATGGCAGTATGTTTGAACCAGACAGCTACTGAGGAAGAAGAAGAGGGCCAAATCATACACCCTGTTGCTTGCCGGTGGGCGTGTCAGGATGGTAATGTGTCTTATGCATCACTCTTCAAAATTTTAGAACACAGCTGTAGAAGATATCTTGACCCTTTGGCTTGACATAGTTAGTTATCAGCCAAAAATGATGTTAGGTAGATCAACCCAGCACCTAGCATAGCCTCTCCTCTGACTGACTGTGATTAGTTTTGCTGTAGCAAATGCACCAACAGCACCCCCCAAAACACACAAGGCATGGGAATGGTTCTTTCGGTTTTGAAAACAGACATGTCAAGACAGTTACAATTTAATTGTCACTGTAGAGGCTCTTGAAGTGAAACGATTAGTTGGCCTTAATTGGTAAAATTCAGCTTGCTACATGCTGTATGAACAACACATATACACTGATTTAATAGCAAAGCAGTCAATTTATGTGCATGATGACAAGACTTGTATAAACAGAAAAACTAGACATTACACAGTACAAGTGTTCAGTCGCAGTGCTGTTCCCAAAAAGAACAAAAGCTGCATTTTGCTCTTCTTTTCCATCTTCTAGTAGAGTACCAGCACTCATTCACACTGCAATTATAATCAGAGTAAGGGATAGGTGCACACATACACTTACACATACACGCACACACACACACAGGTGCCCACACAGATGGGTAAACACACTTGCATTAGAGTCAAGACAGCGGGCATGCAACAAGAAGGGCAAAACACATGGGCATGAGCGCCCACATGAGCGCACTCACACACAAACACACCTCTTCTCGCACCAATCAGCAAGCTTGTCAGATGCAAGGAATGACAGCTCTGTAATCAGCAGGTAATGAAGGGACCCCCATAGAGAGGTGGAGAGGAGGGGAGAGGAGAAGAGAGGAGAGGAAAGGACAGGAGAGGAGAGGACGGTAGAGGAGAGGAAGGGGAATGAGCTGTCACGAGGCCCTTCAAAGCAACATAGGGGGGCTGAATCTGAATTGGATCGTAGAGTTTCAATGAGAGCCTGTCAGCACCAGGTGCCTGCTGAATGCCACCCCACCCCACCTCAGACACACACACATACACGCACACACATGCACTTACAAACACACACACTCTTTCGATTCCTCTCGCTTTGCACTCACTCACACCACCTGGCCCATGGCGTGTAAGCACAGTGGGGCCTCTTTCTCATTTTCTCTCTTCCTAAGGATGAAGCAGATTTACAGTTCATCAGGCTCTTTTTCACTTACATGTGATGAAGATCTGTCTACTCTGAAAATCATGGACTGATTGGAGCGAGATCCCACGCTGAGCACACTCAGACCAATATAGATATGCAAAGACATAGTCTACAATTATGGGCAGGAAACGTGAAATATGGTAATCATAAAATCAAAGGCGAGATGCTGCAGCTGTCTCGCCGCATACACTCACATGAACAAACACTAAAATCAAATGTTAACTGTGGGATTCATCAGTGTATGCTGGATCTTAACTGTGTATCTAACCTCTCATTTCCAGCCCTGAACAATCTGTGACTTTCAATACATGAGCCCATTCAAAGCTAATTCTGAGGGTGTTATAATTAAAGCAGTTGGAGGGTTACGTCTCCCTGCTCTGGTAATGAGGGCGATGAAGGTGCTGATGGAGGAGATTAGTCCTCTATGATTCAATTGAGGGAAGCATCCAACTCTAAGCCTTGCAGTTCTCTATGTTTGCCCACTTTTAAAAGGTCAAATCAAATTTCTCTCAACATAACACCCCCACCTGCCGATCTGGCTCCCTGGGAAATATGTTGCAATACAAAAGCTAGTAATTCTCACAAAACAGTTTTTTTGTCACTTAAAACTTAGCTAATAATACAAAATGATGAGGAAATCTATAATTCTGAAGCTTATTTTGATGTTATGTGGGGTTTGTTTGTCAGTAATGTAAAATTTGATTATTGTTAGACAGTTACTAGCTGATAAACACAAAATTTCCCATCTCAGTTCAAATTTATGTGGTCAAAACCATGCAGTGATGGGCTTTTAATGCACAGATGTCACAATGTACAACCTATTTATCTTACAAAGCATTAGGTCATTCCAGTTTTCAAGAAGAAATACCTTTTATAAAAGTGGAAGAAATCAAATGTTAGCTTTTATGAAACTGAGTCCGAGACAGCTCAAGAATCAATGAATATAAATGTGTGCTATTCATGCTCACAGTTATAATTAATTTGAAATGTGTTGGTATCGTTTGCAGCTATTAAGTTCAATTTTCCATTGACTGAAGTAATTCCAGTAATGTTATTTGGTCGCATTCATCAAATCAGTCAGAGAATGGAATAGAGTTTCGTTCGTAAACAAAACACATCTTTTCCATTTTAATGATTTCCACCTTGTATATGTTGTTTGAATAATCTGTCTGTCTGTGTAGGTGCATCTTTACATTTTTGAGGGTGTGTGCATAGTTTTGTGAGTGTGTCTGTGTGTGTGTGGGACTGTGAAATTGATTGTGGCTGGACAGGAGGCAGGCAGGCAGGCGTGTGGTGGTGCCCAAGGGGCAGGACAGTGCTGAGTGAGCAATACTTCACCTGCACTGAACACGCACAAACACACACATATGCACACACAAATACCTCAACTTTGTCACACACACACACACACCACGACCATTAAGATTTACTTTAGTCATCCAGCTCATTGATCTGAGGCAGAAACAGAGAGAAAGGGGAGAAGAGAGGGGGAGAGAGAGAGAGAGAGCTAGGGAGGAAAATAGAAAGGCAGAGACAAACAGAGAGGTCTTGACAAAAAGATTAACCTTGAAGCAACAGTTTAAATGTGAGATGGAGAGGGTGAAATCACCCCAGGCTTTGTTCGACATGTCTCTCTTTGTATCTCCTACTCAAACTGAGACAATGTTTTACCTTCAACCTACGTAATAATTCAAACATTCCTTTCAACACCGGACCACTCACAGGCCAACAAGTTATGTTCGTGCATTGTCAAGCATAACAGGTGATGTGACATTGACAAATTCCACAATACCTTTATGTGTTAAACACACTTATCTGATTGAATATGCTTACTGGAAAAAAAGGGCTGAAGGGAAAAAAAAAACTCACAGGTAGCACTGCTAAGAAGCCCTTTCAAGGACGATAGAAAATAAAAAAAAGATGACATGAAATAACACAACTCACACCTGTTTCAACACGAAGCCTTAAGGTTAAGCAAAGACTCCCCCTGGAGACTAATGTATTTTTAACATCATCTCTATATTAGACATGCAGAAAACGTCTTTTCCCAGTACACCTTCAACAGTCTGAACACCACACATATTATTGAGCATGACTGTGTGTGTGTGTGCGTGCTGCCAAGGCTCATTCCTTAAACTAACTCAATTGTTTTATGCTGTTTAGCTGTTTTGAATCCGTTCAGGTTCTTTTGATTCACCTCTCCAAAGATGTCAGTTTTTTGACAACGAAATTAGAACAGACAAGTTGCACCATCACAAGAGAGAGCTATTGTGCAGTCCAAAGGAATTGATTTGTATTGTTAATTTCACTGGTTAATAGTGTAACTTCAGAGGTGCATAACTTTCCTTTTCTTCTTTACGTGTGTTAGTAACCTTTAAACAATGAAGTATCTTGAATAAACAGACAACCTCTTAACTTTTTTGGTCTATTTTAATGATTATAATGATGATAATCAACAGGGGATTTTGAGATTCAGTGTATTTGTTGTAAACTGTGTTGATAAAACCTTTCTTTGGCCTGCAGCTGCAGTTACAGCCAAAGTGGCCAGATTAGCAGTCACCCTGATGATTTTTGGATGAACCATGCTGTTCGTTTTGTTGTCTCAACATGATAAATTGCACAAATAGGGAGACAGAGAGCCACTCTTTTGGACAGTCTCTCAACATAAACATCCATGGTGTTTGATCGCTCACACGTGTGGAAAGAGACTGAGTGAAGAATGAAAAATCTTTAAAGATTGGTTAAAATACCACTTTCTTTCCAACCCTCAAAGACTTGGGCAATGGTCGGATAAAATGGGCATGCTTGTCACCTAAAGTAGCCCAGTCAAAAGCTGTCAGGGTGTCAGATGAAGCACCTTGTGCCAAGCAAAATGTAGCCTTTAACACTCGGCACAGAATGCAAAACCATGTAAAATGAGCAAAAACTCAAAAATACAATAAGTGAATGCAACAGCTAAAACTGAGTTTGTGGCAAGGCATCTAAGACAGTTTTGCCAAGATTTGCATGGGATTTGTTTTTAATTCCACAAGAACATGACAAAATTTTAACTTCATCCAGAGTACGGTAGGAAACTTCTTGGCTTGAGTTTGGATAAAAACTTGACCAAATGTAGCCAAAGTTAAAGGCTGTGACAATTATTCAGTACCAGAACCCAAACTTACCCCAACATTATTTCAATGTCACACTGTACCCTGTTTATGGATATGTCCCCTTCATGTAATACTTTCAAGCAGAGCAAAATGTATTTCTCACACTTTTTGTGCATGAAGCACACATTTGCATTTGAGGACATTGTGCTCATTTCACAAAATCTCAAGAGACGGAGCTGTAAAGTAGAGTGACGGATTGTCCTTTTCCGCCTCGTGGATTGCTTTGGCAAAGGTAGGCTGCTGACGAGAAACACTCTGTACAATAATAATTTCAACGAACAGAAGTATTGATAGTTATTTATGAGACAGGTCTCACATTAAACAGTCTCATAGATTAGGGTAAATGTATCAAGTCTAAATGGTGTAATACAGCATTTCCGCAGTATTGCCTTTTCACAGACTTACTTCAGTCCATAAGGGATAATAATTCACAGGGTGTGAGAAAGAGAGACAGACACACACACAGAGACAGAGACAGAGACAGAGAGACAGAGAGAGGGAGAGAGAGAGGGAGAGAGAGAGAGACAGGGTCTGAGTATAGCTGCTTGTTAAGTAGTTGAGCTCTTTATAAATGTCACATGCATCCTCTTTTAATGAACAACAGAGGTTAAAATCCGGAGCAACTGTGCATGTGCACCCGAACAAACAATCACAAATGCACAGAAAAGTGTCATTTCGTGTCACTCGGTGTTGGAGCAGTGAGGGAGGAAAAGACTCAACAAGAGCTCTCTTGTTGCTTTTGTTTGTTCCCAGGAAGGTTTAACAAGAGAGAGTCTAATACTCTCTTATTGTTCGCTTCCAAACACCACACAGCATGATGAACTTCAAAGCACTTAGCTCCTGACAGTTATGCACACAGTCACACTGCATGCCCACACACACACACACACACATACACACACACAGGCCAACAGTGCCCGGCTCAGCCACAAAGGAGACTGCCTACACGCTAGAAAACACTATAAACAAAAGCGGCACGCTTGGTGTGTAAAGATCCAGCTAATGAATCAATATGCTAAGTGAACAGTGACTTCCCAATAAAGCTCTGGAAAGCGTTTTAATGTGACACAGCTGACGCATATCCAAACTAAAGAAAACAACATGTTCCTCTCACAAACACACGTTATGGGAGGGAATGAAGCAGTGAGTTTATTAGGGAGATTAAAGCTCCCGAGGCCTCAGCCACACCTTGTGAATATTGACAGATGTGCAGTAACAATTTCACAAAGGAGAGGAGTCATATGAGGAAGAAGGAGGAAGAGCGAGAGAAGAAATATGATGCAATAAGGTAATAAAGAAGAAAATCCAAGGACACAAGATGCCTGCGAACCTGAGAGAGTAGTCAAAAGAGACAAATGGGACACGAATGGATGCAGATGAGATGCAAAGAAGCATGACATCAGAGAAGGCAACGCAAGCGAGAGATTGAGAAACGACGGCATCAAAGGATGAGTGATGCCAAATTTATTCCTGTCCTCCATCTACTCCATCTAACTTCTCTCCATTCTCCCAGTAAGCAAACAGCTCTTCATCAACACAAGACGAGATATTTGCATTTTTTCCCCGGTCACTTAAAACAGATGTACTGTTATAGCTTTGTCAATGGTAAAGGGTATTTAGAGCCAACTAAACCACAGCTTGATTCATCTTTCTCTATCTGACACACTCTCACACACTCACACACACACACAAACTAGGGTCAGGCAGAAGTCCCTCTAAGTTTCATGATAGCAGAGTAGTAGGGCTATCTTTGTTCAGCTTGGTGCTAAAAGACACTGGTATGAATTTTTTATTTTACATTATTTCTGCTCACTCTTCTGTCACAGTTTAGCAGCTTTATACACCTGTGAAGAAGAAAAGAAGAAATAACTCTCATTCTGTTCCTGCCTCAAGTAGAAAAATGTTGTTACAGTTTCTTTTTCTTTTTCTTTATAATCTGTCACCCACTTTTTCTTTTACATGCCGGCATCATGTGGGATGGAAAGCATTGCAAAAGCTTTGTGCATGAATAAGCTTTGCACTACTCTGAGCTGAAGTGTTATTCTATTCATTAACAGCACAATGCCGTGTCAATTGTGTTTTTGAGTCACAGGTACATTCGTCAAACCAGCTCACACTTGGCAAGCGCAACGATTATGATGATAAAAAGGGCTCGGTTCTAATATTTTCTCTTTCTGCCTCAGCTGTTTCTCCTCTGTTTTTTACAGTGTGCAGCGCCACATCCATTATTCTTCCTGTCGAATTAGGCGTTGAGTACATTGTTCCCATCACCAAAATCCAAATCCGGACATGGCAGAGTGGAGAATAAAAGTTAGAGAAGATGGGGAAAAAAGTCAGATAAGACAAACACGTGCAAAAAAGGAAGTGTGTGAAGTGAAAAAAGGGTGGGAGGTGAAAAGGATGGATGAAAAGGTCGAATTTAGGAAGAAGAATGATAACTTAGCTTACACATTGTAGGACAACAACAGATAGAGCCACAGTGTTGGTGCAATGTTGCACTTGGCAGGCAAGAGAGATGTTTCAAAGTAAAATCTGACGTTTCGGCATGATATTTACAACCAAGGTACAAAATTTACAAGAAAACATCATTTCCTAGTCCCTCATGAACAAAACAAACAGCCATGCTTGTGGCTCTGTGAGGCAATACATGGAAACAGCTGTGCTATGAGCTGAATGCTAACATCAGCGTGCTAAAGTATTTCACCCATCTTTGTGGCATGTTAACATTTGTTAAGCAGCACCCTCCCTACACAAAGCACAGCTGAGGCTTAAAGGAATAAACCAAAGAACAGGACCAATTAAAATTTTGACCTGATTTTGGCTTTAGATGAAAAGATCAGAGAAGACTTAACCTTCTGCAGATCATCCTAAGATGAGAAAGAATTTCATTGCGATCCATCCAACAGCAACAAACTTCAAATATCAAACTTTTGTTGGCCCATGAGGTAAAGTCAAGGAAGGCCATTAGGGTTAGGATACATCCTTGGAACCATGAATAGGTGTTCAAAATATCATGGCAGACCTTCAAATCTTCATTGAAACATTTTCCTGGAAAAAAAATGATGGACCGACTATCTGAAACAGCACACTGTAAACTCAGAAAAACTCCAAAATCTACATCACTTTTCACAGTGAACACATAGCTGCCATTAGAGACACTTAATGGTGCATTCATATGAACTTCATACATTTAGATATCAATTACTAATTAATTACTAAAGTCATCCCGATACACGTACATTTCCCCAAAGTAAAACATATGCGTGGTTGGTAGATATTTTTATCTACTGGTTATAATACAACAGTTACATGTAAAAACATATTCTTGAAATGCAGGGAAAAAAAATTCCTTGAACGTGGCCTCAACACTCCCTCGTACTAAGGAGACACACTGCCAGAGTGACTTTCATATGAGAAAGACTTGGGGTCCTTGTCAAACTTGACAGCAGCATTTTAAAATGACAGAGCATTTATGAATTACATACAGTGCATGTGTAAAAGGGGTTTAAAACAGAGAGACTGAGGAATGTAAAGGGGAGGGGGGGGTTTAGAGAGAGAGAGAGAGAGAGAGAGAGAGAGAGGGAACACTGTGCTCCTACAGTAAATCAGGCCTGACGGAGTGACCTTTGATAGTAACAGACAGAAAAGGTTACATGAACCGTAGAGAAAATGGGTCTATCTGTCACTTACCAGCTAGCAATAAATTGTGTTGTGTGATTGTGTGTTTCTCTGCGAGAGTGTGTGCGTGTGGGTGTGTGAGTGTGTGTGCATCTGAGGTCAAATGGACAAAGAAAACTAGGTGTATCGCTCTTTTATCCGCAGAAAATTAAAAATAAATTGTTTTCTGTAAAAATCACTTTATACACCTTCTTTTTTCATTTTTGCTGAAGGATACAGAGAATGTTTTCTGCGGTGCTTCACCTCAGCTCAGGTTAATCTGTTATGTAGACTGTAATGTATGGGGCATTACATATATAGAAACATTTTATAAATTGAAGAACGTAAAATAAATATACACCACATAAGTAGGTAATATGCTAGCTGAAATGGCAACATATGCATCACTTTCAAAAAAAATAAATATCCACTTTGCCTCTGTGTTTTTTTTCTGAACAGAAAGATACAATAGTGGTTCATGCTTTATCCAATTCATCAAAGCCTCTGTTGCATTTGCTGTTTTAAACACTCAGTGTCGCGGAGGTCTTTCCCTGGAAGCAATGCTCCAGGACTGAGAAAGTGAATAATTCTCCACACTTGCAACAACAGTACAGCTACGGTAAATAACACAGGAGAAAAATGCATCTCAACGTTGGTCACCCAGTTTGATTGCAAAGTGATCTCTGACTAAAACTGACAGTTTGAAAAAAAACAAAAAAAACAAACTGATAACCCCCTTTAAAGCAGTGGCATAAAATTAAGTGGCATTTGTCAGGTGGTTCAAACCCCATTTCCACATAATTACATTCACAGTCATCAGAACCTCTGAGGCAGTTTAATAAGTAAATGCATAGTTGAAGGGCATGATGGCCGTGCTCAACAGCTCACCTATTATAGTTGGCAACTCTAATTTACATCCCACGCCATGCCAGTTGTCCATGCCCTTGATACTCCCTCAAGTCCCCCATGCCCCCGTAGTGCCAAATGTGCTAAATTGAGCTTACTATATTTTACAAACCTCAGCGACCCATGCTATCTAATAAACCACTAATGGAAGGAAACACAGGCATCTCATTAGGAGGTTGCCAAAATACACATATGCACTCACACACACACAACTTGAAGCAACTTTCCTCTGGCTCAGAGCCGGGCATTAATGATGTTCCAGCTGGTTTTTAACAACTATTTATTTATTGAGGGAGCAATTTTGCAGTGTAGGGAACCTGATGAAGGTGTTTGGGGAATTCTCATGTATGAATCAACCTGCAGTGTTTGTCTTTTTCTGGAGAGGAGAGGAGCAAGGGCAGGGCTTTTATATTATTCTCTCATGCACATGCGCGCGCACACACACATACAGACACACATTTTTCTTGAGTAAACAGAGGAAAAAGGTTTATTTAAATGGCGACTTGGTGACAATGTGTTGTGATTGACAGCAGAAGGAGGGGGCTGATGGGAGGATTCTGTCAGCTACTGATAACAGCTGTCTGCTTCACTCAGGAGTGAGACAGACTGAAAGAAACAGAGAGTACGAGAGACACACACATACACACACACACACATGCGCATAACTAAACAGATGCACAGTAATGGACCCTTGCATATATTTCCAATTAAAGTTGTTGCTTGCGTCATTCCTTAAGTTACGTAATGCATATGGAAAAAAGGCAGATCACAGAGTCCATCATGTGAATTTCCATTCGCACAAACAATCCATCGTGGCCTGACACTGCTCTGTACCCAAGATGATAAACAGAGATGCAAAGTCTCACATGCACAAACATGCATGCCAACTCACACACACACAGACTTATTAAACATTCAACAGAGTGAGTTTGGGGTAATGAACAGGAGTCAACAATGAATTATGGATCATATTCTAATGGTTGACTTACCCCTCTCATTACTGGCATGCTAATGTGATTGGGAAACAAATGATTATCAGCTTTATTAGAAAGGGGAAAAGAGCAGGGGCTCATGATCCCCATGGCACCCCCCAGACTGTTTCACCTGGTGGAATGAATGAGGTGGAGGAATGAGGAAAAACAGAGATACAGCGGGTGAAAAAGAAGTAATTTTGAGACTTTTGACAACATCCAAGGTCTTAAAATAATTTCCTCTTTTTTATTTGCATTATTAATAACATTCTCAAACATCTATGTATCTGACTCAGGACATTAAGCACAACATCCCATCAATTACAGCACACAGGTCGTAACTAACACATTTTTACTGTTTTGTATGCAGTGTGGGTTTGTTCTAAAGGAAGATATTTCTTCCCACAAATGTGCTGAAAATGGCAAGTGTCACATAATGAATTTTTCTCTGCAACACAAAATACACTCAATAACAGTTAGTTCTGCACCAATCTGCACAGACCTACAGCTACCAACTGATGTAATACATTGAAGTGCATGCATACACACCCTGAGGCATTTATCACAGCCGCGGTCAAGGTGGAGACATCTCGTGCAATCCATCTCTCAGCTTATTGGCACCAAAAGACTTGCTTTTATGCTTTACCCAGAGATTTATGAGCGACTAAAGGGGTGTGTGGGTGCGTGCATGAATGCATACATTAGCAGCATATGCATACCTCGCAGTCTGAAAGGGATCAGGTTGATGTGCTTATTGACACCTCACCTCCCTCTCCGTTCTTTCCATCCCCGTGTCCCTTCTCCCCTCCCACCATCCATCTATCCCTCAATCCATCACCTTCCTTTAAAAGCCTGTTAGGAAACCCAATACCTTTCATTAGCACGGAAAGATTAGCTTTTTAGCAGGAGGGGTGTGTGTTTGAGTGAGAGACCGAGCAGGGAAACAGTGGGTGGGAGGGATAAATAAAGATAATCAAAGATGTCTGTGCCAGACAGCCACTTAGCTTAACCTACAGTGGGCTGAGCACATTCAAACACAAGCACACAGTAACACGCATGCCTGCAAGACATTACACACCTAAAAACACTGAAATCGAAGGGTTCAGAACAGTTTGAAGGGTTTCATTTTAAAATAAGATATCCACCATTAACGAGAACTGACATTGACTCCTACAAACTGAGTGTCGGCATGAAAGTAAAGCTGATTATGGATTATAATTAAAGTTATGAGCCATCTTAATCCCCCTGCTTCCAAAATACTCTGGTTTTGATGATACAATCATGTGGGTGGATGAAATGTTAAATGATGAATTTTAGATAGCATCAAATTGGGATGAAATAGCATGAAAGACATCATAAAGTCATTGACGGCTGCAGTAACTTACATGTGTGTGATTGAGATCTGTGTAAATTGTATCCTCCATGTCTGAGTGTTTGAGCTTGGCGCTGAAATGGCCAGTCTTGAAGTGCAGCACACAGTCTCTTTAGTTAACTGCCATGAACATGGATTACTACTTTCTAAGTTGCTGCCAAAGGTGAGAATGGGACACAGCTGCTCGACATGGATGGTGAGAAGCTCAAGGTGAGCTCTAAAGCCAAAACATTTAATTAAAACACTCTAAAACACTATGCAGACTCGAGGAGAACTGCAGCACTGGATGATAATTCTCTGGGGATTTGCCACTACAAGTGACACTTTCACATTACACAAAGACCTCTGACCCATTGTTAATGTAAAAATATAGATTAGATATTAGTTAATCTCCTTCTGGACAGCATTCAGCCTACCTGTACATTGGAAGCAACTGCTCTTAGTTTAATTACTACTGAATCCAAGTAGCATTTTTTCTGTTTACTTTATTAAGCATCATGTTTGATTTTGCTTTATACAGCAATATATATTTAGTCATTAGCTAATGTATTCCTGTTATAAGATGCAAATAAAATGTTGCTTTTGTGAAATCAAAGCTGTCCTTTTAAACTTATAAATAAATGCCATCATGCAATATGTCTGGTTCAGTAGGTGTATGCAATGTTTCACTTTTTTTTTATTCATTTATAACGAGGTATGTCATAGAGTACATACACACGCACAAACACAAACACACACACACCCAAACTCATCAGGTATATTTTGAGTAATCTTGAAGTACCTGCTATCAGTTAAGACAATAAAAATGCATTTCCCCTGGGATGTCACAGCAGTCCTACTAATCCATCAGAAATATATAACTTACAGGTCACACTCGCACACGCACACACACACACACACACACAAGCAGAAAAACACAGTTATTTAACCCACTATTTCCCTGGAGAGAGGGTCTTTAACAGTAACAAAACAGTGTCCAATCACTTACATGCTTTTCCCTGGTGCCTCCTCTTTCCATAGAAAACAATCTGGAGAACAAGATTACGCACACACATAAAAAAAAGCACACATGCACACACTCACACAAACACACATACAAGCCATCCCCTAATACCCATCAGCTTTGGGACAGAAGAAAATCTATATTTCATCTGAGGAGCTGAGGTGTTTGTGCACACGCTGAGTTTGTTTGTCATTAGGCCTAACCCCTGTGGCTCACCTAATCAGGTTGCTGTGTATGTGTGTGTGTGTTAAATTCTGTCAGTGAGGGTTAGAGAAAAGGAGGAATATAAGTCTGTGTACGTGCATGTGTGTTTGAGCATGTGTGAGTGTATGTTTGGAAAGTGTCAAGGAGTGAGAGGCTTGGGAGACAGATTCGTGCAAACACACACTTGAGGCCGAATTAAAGTTATCGATCGGCCATGGCATGCTCTCACACAGAGATCAAAGCTTAACCCTGATCAATGACATTTGTTTGTTTGTGTATGTGTGTGCGTGTGTGTGAGTGTGTTTGTGTTTGTGTTTTATGAATCATCTTAACTTCCATCTTTCCAGAAAGCTGCATTAATATTCTTAGTCTTCACCTGTTTTATAACCAGTCAACATCTTCACCACTGAGCTTTGATGTAACAAGAGCACTTTACAACCTTGCTAGGGGCAGTATGAGGGGCTAATGTGGTTCAGGTTCAGGTTACTTTATTCATACCCTTAGGTAGACATGGTTTTCAATTTGAAAAGCACAAGGCACCCACTGACACAGCCTCAGACACAACAGACAACAAATCATACAAAAAAGGACAAAATGATAAAAGATAAAATGAGAAGAGTGCTCCAATGCTATTCAAAGTAAGGTTAACATGGATGCTAACATGCTCACAATGACAACGCTAGCATGTTGATTTTTAGCAGGAACAATGTTTACAATATTTAAAACTATAGTTTAGCATTGTAGCATACTAACATTTTTTAATTAGCAATGAACACAGAGTACCGCTGAAGCTAACTGGAATGTTATTGAGCAAAAGCCAAAGTGACTGACAAAAATATTTGATCTGGTAATGGCACTCGAAGAAAATCCAAAGGATCCCTACAGTAAATTGAAGGGTACATGGATGTCTATATAAATTCTCATGGCAATTCATCTATCATTTACTGAAAACCACAGAAGCGACCCAGAAGAAAATTCAGAGAATTATCAAAGTCACGCGGATTCTTTGTTTGAGGACCATAACAGTCTAAGTTAACATTTTGTTTCCACTTAATAGTTGTCAAGATTTTTGGATCAGTGAGAGTTTAATCAGTCAAGCTTCACATTTAGGGAACGGCAAAGTGTTTGCGGTTCATCTTCTAGAGACCATAAATTTCTTGGAAAAAGTGCGGTATCTCTCTTTTTTGTAGCCAAAAATAACAAAATATGAACCAATATTTTTTTGTTTATAACAGCAGACTACACACACCACATGATAACTGTGGACAGCAGCTTGAGGGCTCACTCTCCTGACCAGCCAAGCCTGTCTGCAACCTAAACTCTGCACTCAGCCAACAATTACTCAGAGTTTCCCAAAGAATTTCAGTACAAAGCTGTCTACTTTCAGTACAATAACACCAGAAGAACAAGTGTCTCTCTGCTAATAAGCACATCGGACAGCACCACAGTTAACCTATATGCAACATTAAACTAATTGCTGGCCACTGCGATAATTGGGAATGAATGGCACCAAAATGACAGACAATCAGACTCTGTGCCCTACAATCTTATTCGCTAGAGTGAAACCTCAGTCTATCATTTCCCCTCTGTCTACCTTCATTAGCACATCTTCACATGTAATGGCCGAGCACTGTGGCAGCCAATCAGATAAAGCAGTGTAGTCATTTGAGGGGGGAATGGTGGTACAGCCAGGGTGTCAGTTTGTCTAATTTCCAGCTTTGTTCTCTGACATATTTTAATGGAAGCATGGAAACATTCAGCTCCTTTACCCTCATTTGGCTTAACCACTGAGCATGAAAAAGATATAGGGAGCAGTATGGTATTACTTCATCTAATCACATCATTTGGAGGAGCCTCTGAAGGAAGGTAAGTGGCTTTAAGGTGAGACGGCTCTGCATAAGAGCTTTACTTTTGTCGTTTCTCTTTAAAGAAACAAGGTGAGATATGAAAATTTCCATTCTCTTTTTTTATCTCTCTCTAAAAGTTTTTTAAATGCTATCCACACCTGAAGAGGACAAGATATGTGTCATTTGTATTGGTACAGAGGTTACCCAGGTGTATTTCTCTCCTTTTTTTATTGTTTATGGTCTTAATATCTCAGAGGTGAGGAGATGATGATAAATCAATAGAAATAATAGTTTCTCTCCATGTCAAAGACCAAGGGAACACTCAGTGTGTCAGAGCCGTGATCTGCAAACACATCTACTGGATTGTGTGTACTAGTATCTCTGTGAACACCTATAGCAATATGCTTACTATATGCCCACAGAGGAGTTAAGCCTTATCAAATTCAGCTACTGAAATGGAGCATACATATACGCTTTTCCCCTGAGCTTGTATGGGTATTCATAAGCAACAAGAGGATGAAGCATGGGAAAATTTTTGATTTAGACCATCTGGGGGATGTACTCTGGAGTCTGAAAGAGAAACAGCCCCATCTACAGGATTTAAATGTGATTGGAAAGCAAAACAAAACCTCCCCACTCACACAGGGAAGGTTTTGTACCTAACTTTATTCCAGTGCATCTCTTTGTCTCAGCAAAACTTAATGAGCCTCCTGAGAGCACGCCCAGGTGAACTTGCTGTAAGAGGAAACTACCTGTGTCTACCAAAGCACAGAACAATGCTGTCCCTTTTTTTTTTCTTTTAGCAAAAAAACACTGTATCTGCAGATTTTGGAGAGGGCACTGCAGTACTTTGCCAGTGAAATAAGAGCGTTCTCTTACACAGTGTTGACTTAGTAAACAGCATCCTGGAAGTGGTCAGCATGGACTCAGCAATTCTGAACACAAGTTGCTGGGGTCCCCTCGAGTGGAAAGTGCAAACACATTTGATATACGCAGAGGAGAGCAAGCTCAGGACTTAAATCCACAAACACACTCATCCTGGGTTATAGGCCGTGCTCTCTAACCCCTTCCTGTGCACACGGATCTGCCTCTCAAATATCACTGAGTCCAGACAGAGGAGAGAGACCTTTGCAGAACAAAGGAGAGGTCTGATAAAGAAGAGCTTGCTGGTGACACTCTGCCTTTTCTCCCAACTACAAAGAGAACGCCTGCTCCTGGTGACCCATCTGAATTGTCCCCATCCCTCAATTCATTTCTAGTAGGAGAACAACACCAAAGACAGATACAGGTAAAAATGGCAGGGCAGGAGAGGGGTGGAAGTGATAATGGGAGAAGAGGACAGCTGCAGAGTGCAGAAGGGATGAGGATAAAGCAAAAGCAGTAATATTATTGGCTTTAAAGTTAAAAAAGTGAGGGATTAAGCAGCATCACCTTGACAAGATGGATCACATTTCATCCAAATTCCCTCTCTTTGTAAGGTTCTTAAGGTTTCAGATGTCTGCTTTTTACTCCCCACAACAACATATAATGCACATTAGAATGGGGTTTACTTGTTCTAAACAACTTCACAGTTCACTGCCAACACTGTTTTTGTGCATGTGTGTGGGTCCAAATTAGCTGGCAGCCATGCAGAGGAATGAGACAGATGTGTGTGTGTCGGTCATTACTGTAATCGCTCCATTTACTTCATCTACCCTGGGAGGGACGGCTGGTCAGCACCATCTGGGCACACACACACACTCACACACACACAAGCACATACATGGCAATCACCAGCCATGGTAGAGTCTCATAGGTAGTCGTCCAGCAAAAGGAGGGAAGCTCCGAAGGTTATTAAATGTGTGTGCGTCTGTGTGCCTGTAACAGTGTGTGTGTGTATTCAACATCTTTGTCACCGTCTCAATTTCTCTCTCTTTTCCTGGTGAATTTTTTCTCTCTCTCCTTGCCTTTTCCTCTCTTGCCTCTATTCCTTCTTTTCATCCATTTCTCTGCCTCTCCTGAGTCCAGCTGCCTCAGAAATACATAAATCTGTCATTTTTCCCTGGAGACTACAAGACATAATGAAAAAGGCCATGGTGAGTAGTACCACAATGTGGACTTGTTCCAGACACCCAGTGCCTGAGGAGATGATGGTCGTCATGGTGCGCGTGTGTCCATGTGTGTGTGTGTGTGTGTGTGTGAGAGAGAGAGAGCGTGCCGTGGAAAGATACAGAGACCTCAAACTCATCTACATGTAATTTTCCTTCCTTGGCTGAGGACAGTGACAGGGTGATGAGGAGAGGAGCAGAGGAGTGGTTGAGGAGGTGGGGGGGGCAGAGAGTGAGCCAGGCTGAAGCTCTGGACTCAAGAGTGCCAGTCTGATCGTCAAGCAACACGTAGTCATGGCAACGGCAAATGGAGAGAGCGAGGAGGAGAGGTGTAGAAACAGAGGATGAAAGAAATGAGGGAGACGCTTCTGGTTAGGACTACATTGCTGGGAGATTAAATAACATAAGAGTTCAGCTGGTGCTTTGCTATGCTACACTGGAGCAGAATATTACACCCACTTACAGTGCAGGTGGTATTTCAGTAACAGTCAAGAGCTTGGAGTTTAAATATTGCCTGAGGATATATTTTTCCATTTGCCCTCTTACTTTCCTGTTTACATTACTCAGCAATGACTCTTTTTAGGACTACTCTTGAATATTTATCACCAATAGCCGAACGAGTGCGTGCTGTATCTTTATTCTGCTGTTGTTCTTCTGCTCCTTCATCACTCTATTCTCTGTCTCATTTGTATTCTGTAAGCTCGCTGCCCCTCCTCGTTCTCCACCCAAGCCTACACCCTCTCTTCTTTCCCCTTTGTCTCCCCATTGGCGCCCTCTCCTGCTCCTCTTATCCCCCTGTTGTCCTAAGATCTCTTTTCCTGGACTCCATCGCTCCATCCCTGCAGAGCAGAGCTGACATTGGCCATGAGGTCAGAGAGATGGGCAGTCATGCTCCTGCTGTCAGCAGGCTCAAATGGGCTTAGATACAGTTTGTGTGTGTGTGTGTCTGTGTGTGTGTGTGTGTGTGTGTGTGTGGAGGCACCCGAGGGACACCCTCATATGCCATGGACTCTGGACAGGCACACACACACACACACACAAGCCCCACACATTCAATTGCACACTTCTGTAGGCATATACTTGTGGAAACACATTCACACATACACACATTAACACTTACTCAGATTGCACTCATCATATAAAGGACATCCATATAGGCTGCATGAAACACACATATACATACACACACACACGCGCACACACACACACAAAATGAATGTGTGCTAAAAGCATTAATGTGAGCTTACACACAAAACATACACAGGCAAACACATGCACTTACTTATGCAAACAGAGTGAGGCATGGAATTATAGATTTCAGAAAGGACAAATTCTCTTGGAGAACTGCCATGGATTATTGGCTGGTATAGCCAGAGTTGTGAACAATAGAAATATTCACTGCTGATGAATGCTGAACACTTGTGTTAAAAATAAAGACATAAAGCTCCAAAGGTCATATACATCCATTAAGCATATAGATGCCTTGTGAAGTGAAAAATAACTTCCATCAATGGTATCTAATGTTTAAAAGTAAACGTCAACCCAAGTGTGAGTTATTGCAGAAAATGAAGTGACAGTATGAACAAAGAAATCCTGTATGATCAAATGGGGAATAGTTAAACTGCATTTACACACTATGTAGAAATACTAGAGATGGGGACATTTAACAGCCATTAAAACTGAGGTTTTGTTAAGCCTCCTGTTGATCGGATCGATATGACATCTTTTTGTAGGCACTGTCTACACCAATATAAGGATCAAACGTACAAATGTTAGCTAGCAATACACTGAAATGTCAGACATTCCAGAAAAGCTCTGCCTTCTCCAGTCAGTCCATTTAAAATTGGGATATGATTACAACCATATATTAAGGTTAAACTCAGAAAGTGAAGGATCTTTGAAAGGGTAATCTTTGCTTTGGTATTTTAAGTAACACAGTTAGAGAAATGTCCCATTTTTCCATGTTTTTATATAAATGGCATAACATGTGTAATAGGATGTCATGGCTAGGGTCACTTTGGATTACAGTTGAAGATTGCCATAATAAACACTGTACCACACTGCACCCATGTGGTGATGATACACATTGCATATGTTGGTAGAAAAGGGTACACAAATGACCTCCACTACTGATTTTGGGGAGAATATGACTGGAAAATCTTTTCAACTCTTTTCAGTAGCAGTTGCAACATGATCTTTCACACATTAAAATATGAAAACCCGAAACAATTCAAAAATTCAGAATCCATTTATTCTGCTCTCTGACACACATTCATAAATATACCAGTTGCAGATTCTCACATGAAAGTGAATGCCTACAGAAAACCTATTCTGTTATATCACTGAAAACCTTAAAACTTGACCTTAGAGTGAGTATATTATCATTACCTGTCCTGTAGGTGTCTCTGTAGTTTGGCCTCTTCTGTGGGCTCAGGTTACAGGATAGTGTTGCAGGCTACATAAACAGCCTTCACCATGTAGGATAATGAAGCCAGTCCATGCTACACTGTCACATTGACAAGTCTGAGAAGAGACAGGAAACATTAGGTTGGGACAATAGAAAATGTGCATCATCGTCTTGATTCAGTCATTTTTAGTCCATTTCTGATCTTTACAGGAAGGACTGAGGTGAGTCTGTACCTTTTATCTGTCTCTGCGTGATTCATTTTTCTGATTTCTCATCCACCGCACACTGAATCAAGTAGTAGAAGCTTTATTTCTTCCTTCCGCCAGCTCAGTCTTCATGGCTGAGGTCACCGGCACGAGCAGCAAGAGTGGAGGTTTAAGCAGTGGAGGGGCTGGAGGAGTGCGTGTGCCCCTGGAGCCCTCTCTCAAAGCTGGGGTGGTGTTGTCGGATGAGAGGGTGGACTTCCTTCGGGAGCAGGCCTTCTGTGTGCTCCGAGTAAAGACGGATAAGTGGAACCGCTTCATTGGAGCAGAGGAGAACCAGAAGATTATACTGGATTTCCTGGATCACATCTGGACTAACAGACTGCTGTTCTTCACTGGGCCTGGAGGGACACTGCATGCAGGGGATGCTCAGGTGAGAAATACAAACAGGCAAAAAAAAATGAGGCACTTTCTTTTAATAGATGTCTTTGCCATTTTCTTTTTGATCTGCCCATTTCGGTTAAAGTCAATTTTGTAGGCAAATTCAATTATGGTCATAGCCTTGGGTAAATAGTTAATAGTGTAGTTCATCTTTTAATTTCTGTATGCACTGTATGGTAGAATTTCTGTATACCGGTACTAATATCCCTGAGGTGAAGATACTGTGAGACTCTGCACACATGCAGGGTAACTGATTTGAGGCACATTTCATTATCTGTTTGCCTGAGTGGCATGAAGACAAAATTCATTTAAAAAAGATTGCAGCAAAATTTCTAACATCCTGGGAGAAAAGGGAAAAACACACATATACACACACACACACAATTACTTACTGAGTCTAGCTATTATACAGAAGCTGACATGCAGGCATATATATCTTAAACAAAAATCTCCTGGGTTCAGTATCTAGACTCCATCTAACATACACTATTTTTGAAATAAGTCGCTACTTATTTCTGGTGCTTTCAATGCTGTTGAAAGCATTCCTACTGTTTTTGCACCTGTGAAGACGTCTCCACCATGGAAGACCAAGCTGCTGTGTGTGCTAAAGAGAGGGGTGAAGAGAATATCTCACCAAGGATTCAGACATCAGCTGCGGCTGGGAGAAGTTCCCGGATACCCCATGGAGCACCTACCTGTAGTCATCTCTGAGGTGGGCTAGTGTGTGTTTGTGTCTCAGTTTTTAAGTCCAACTCCTACACCAATGTAAGCTGCATGAGGTGTGTAAAGATTTTGGTTTTACTACTCAGTCTGTTGCTGGCCAAATAAAAGAACTGATAGTTTGTCTGTCCACTCAAGAACGCTTGTGTACTCAATAGGTGTTGGTGTGCGTGCTGTCCAACGGTCTGAACCACGAGGACTGGCCGCGGGTGATGTCTGATGACATCCATAAGCACCTGGAGAAGCTGAGGAGCAGGGTGGTGACCCTGCGAGGCCGCGCAGAGGGCAGAACGCTGCTGCCCCTGCCTCTGTGTGTGGAGAGGGCACGGCCTCAAGACATCGCGCTCAGGTCAGTGTGTATGTGAACCGCTTACTGTCTGACTAAATTCTTCTCTGACATGATAGTGGAAAACCTTCATCTACCAACCCCACAGATTGTTTGCGATTCTCACCATGTCGAATATACTCGTTAAACGCTCTTCTTTTCATCCAGAAAGAATATTATTTTGTGGACCATCACACACACCACCACATTTTAACCCGTTTTAGTCGTTTGGAGACGTCCAGCAATGAGCAGCGTTATCCGGAAATGACATGTTGCCTGATCTTAGCGTATATCTTAATATTAAATAAAGATATCAAGAGTTGCACGAGGGACACAAGAATTCAGGAAAAAGGTTCGTCACGTGCAATTTTCAAGCGCCATCTTTTTTCCTTTTTTTACCATTTTTTTCAGCTTAGGACTGAGCTGTACATCAAATAAAATGTGTTTTAGTTCATTTGGCTAGAATATAGGGAAATTTTAGAGAGGAACTTGAAATATCCTTATCTTTTAATGACGGTAATGGTAAGTGTTGTCAGTTGTTATCATCAATGCATAACGTTTAGTCTCCAATTCGTACATTTCTCATGTAGCTAGCTTTCATAAGAGTCATGTGTTTCTAGCAGAGAGGACCATTTGCTTTATGCAAGGGTACATACACTACTTTTAATGTTAAAACCGGCTGGTGCATATCATTTAGAACATGGTAACATATATGCTGCTGATGTTACTGTTAGTCACTTCTCACAGTGGGTAGCTATAAGATGCCAAAGCAAAAACAAAGGCACAACTTCTTGTTTCAGTGAATTATAGTTGTGCCTAACTGAAAAAAGATTTTCATCTTGACTATGATGGCATTTACAACTAAAGTAATAGTCCTTTGTGTATTTTCCCTGCTGCACTTAAATCTCCTAAAGGCCATTGGTGGTGCCGTTTTTACACACACTGATTGCCCCACTCTCTGTCTCCCTCAGCCCCACTGGTTGGCCACTGGACCGTGGCTTGTTATACTCTATAGAAACTCTGATAGTTCAGTGGTCTGGACAGATATGGAATATCCTGAAGAAAGACTCAGGCACAGCGCTGCTCCAGGGAGACCACCCTGGCCCCAATGTGGAGCTCCAGTTTTGGGCAACTCAGAGGGAGAACCTGCTGGGCATCCAGTCACAAGTATGACACTGACTCTGTGGAAATAGAAAAGGCCGCAGGGTGTTCGAAATGTAAACTCAAAGTACAGTTTACAAAGTATCAGGAATAGAGGTGTCTTGAATTCAGAGACTGGATATAAGACCATTGCTATTCCTAAAGAAGAGTCCACAGTCTGGAGGGGTTTGAATTATTAAATGTTTGCTCACCCCAAATGTGTGGCGTGACATGGCATACACTCCACTAATGGAGTCCTTATTGATCTTTCCTCTTAAACTCAGGTGATTTATACTGTTTAAGCACTTTATAAGCTACAACTGTGCAAACTAATGCAGTTGAACACAACTAGTTTGTTATTAAGTATACTTTTACAATATCTGTGATGTTTAGTTTTTTGCTGACTCAGTGTTACAACATTGACGCCAAACAAGTTGGTGCTCTGGCTGTACTGAATTATGTTACACCATATTTTAAACTTTGTAATAATAAAATGTTTGATAGTAGTTTTGTAGTGAATTGCAGTAAATTGTGTGGGTGTACCTAATAAAGTGGCTTCTCAGTGTACAACTTACTTCGATATCTTTCTTTTCAGATCCAGAGCCCCAAAGTGAAGCGGATCATGGAGATCCTGCAGAGAGTCAATAGCAGTTATTACTCCGCCTTTAATGACGTCTGCCTCATAGTCAATGAGGGTAGATCTGCATCACTCATCTTCTATCAGTGGCAATGAATTCATATTCTCATTCTTTAATCTAATCTCCCACTGGCCAACTTTTCTTTTAGTTTTAGTTGTGAAGTTTAAGCAGTTATTGTGTTAATATAAACTACAGTCAGGGTTTGCAGTAAGTATTGGAAGCAGCCTTCCGTTTGTTTTTCAACTCTTAACTTCCCCAATATCTCATGTTTTTGTTTTGTTTTTCCTCTTTCTCTTTTCTCTTTTCTCAAGCTGCAACAAAATTCATATTCAGCTTGATAGTTTCTTCTTGATGTAGTATTTATACATACATACACTGATACAGCTTCATTTGCTTTTTTGTGTTATGCTGTTAGCATTGGTGGGCAATGTGGCTGAGAAATGTTAATCCAAAAACACAACTATTAAACCAATGTATGACATCAGTTCTCTGCTATGATCACTTTATCTCTAAGTGCTTCTATATGTGCTTCTCATAGCGGTGCTGGAAGCGGAGGACATAGATCTGTATCTACGCCCTCTGAGGAGACTGATCAGCAGCTTAGAGGAGAGGAGTTTCCCACAGGTAGATGCTCTACTGCCTCCTCTTTTCCACACACTCTGTCTCATCTGGAGCCGTTCTCAGTACTACTGCACTCCACAACGCATGGTGGTCCTCCTGCAAGAGTTCTGCAACCTGATCATTGAAAAGGTACAGTGTTTCATATCTGTATATATGTGTTAAAGAAATGGAAACAGAGTAATTGAAATTAAGTAACTCAAACAACTGTGCTTCTTAATAATTATATGTCTGTATCCAGGCCATTGCCTACCTTATTCCTGAAGAACTGTTTAAGATGGAGCTTGAGGAGGGGGTGGAGAGAGTCCAGATAACCATCTCAGTACTGCAAACCTTTAAAGAATTGTTTCATGCTCACCGCCAGCGGATCCCCAAGTACTACCGACATACAGAGACCATCAAGCTGTGGGACTTTCCAGCCACACTTGTGTTCCAGCGGTCAGACTGTATCATGGAAAGGCTGCTTATGATTGAGGTGCATGGTCTGATGTGCACACATGTGTGTACAGGTGTTGTAAGATAATGAGAAATGTGCATACTTTACCCAGCTGCCATCCCTCAAAAATATGGCAGAACAAAGGACATCATTTTTGACATATTTACAACAAGTAGACTACTGTATATTCATTTTCAATGTAGATTTTTGATCAGTTTTCTAATGTCTGTTGTTTGTAATTACTCCCGCCCTGCAGAAATTGTTTGTTTGTTTGTTTGTGTTGTTTAAGATAACCTCCATCCTGTCTATCTGACACATCAATGACTTTTTTTATCATCTCTAGGAACTTTTTGCATCAGCACTGGACTTTCTGAAACTAGAGAAGGTTGAACTGGGTGGATCCAGAGGGAAAGCCCTCAGTGAGATGGTCTTCAGCATGAGCGAGGAGTTTCATGACCGCTGGCGAGCCCTCAGAGAGAGCAAATATGACCCCCTGGACTACACTAATGATGTGAGGCCAAGCGAGTTTGGTGCAGTTGTCCTTGATATCACACTGCTTCGTAATTAATAAACCCCAACGGGCTGCGATTCGCAGCAATTTATAAGTGGCATTGACAAGCGCAGCCGAATAATTAAAAATAACAATTAGATGTTATTTTCCTACCCAGCAGTAGAGTAATTGAAAACTAGTAAAGCAGAGTAGTTGCTAAGCAACATGCAGGAATCAGTGACAGCAGGCATTATTAGTCAGTGCATCAATATTTAATTTACTAGATATTTTACAGTCATTTAACAACAGCTTCCAATTTGATCCAGCCAGTCAAACCTGGAACTCAGTCAGAAATTGATCTGTGTTTGTAATATGTATATTTTTCACCACCCTCATGGCATAATGTAGTAGAATGAAGAGTGTCTAAATATATAAAGAGACACAAAGGTTTTTAATCGGAAAAAGGACTCAAAAAAATCCATAATTTCATTATCTTATGCCATCTTGTGTCCAGGATTTTGTGCTCCACTACAGGTGCTTCGTGGAGCAGAACAGAGATTTTGATCAGAGGCTGGGAACCGTCCTCAATCTGGCTTTCCAGCACTCCAAAAACCTCAAATCAACCTTCAAAGTATGTCTGTTGGACCTTGAACCCTAAACAATCCCATTACTGTCAAATACTTGCAAGTTATTCAGAAGCAAGTTAATGACAATGATGATGATGATGTTTTGTTCCATCTAGTTGCTGAAGATTTTTGGCACCCTGCTTGAGAGACCAAAGATCCACCAGCTCTTCTCTCCTAACTGCAAGGTGTTGCTGGACATGTTCAACCAGGAAATAGACCACTGTCAGTTAATACTTGATCAACACAGGAATGGGGTAAGAGAGGGTGAACAGAAACAAATATTCCTAATAAATTTGAATATTGAGGCACTTATTTCAGCACATACAAAAAAAACAACTATACTACAAGACTACAGCCAGTTTCCACACTAGATTAGACTAGAACAGCACAGAGTTTGATGCGACTCCTTTGTTATTCTAATTCAAACATTTACAGATGCTCTACAAGTGAATGCAAGTATTAATGTATTTCATGAGCCAAATTAAATCAGCCTGTTTGTTTCAGCTGCTGTCAGGCTGTGCTGTCCTTGGGAAAAATATGCCATCAGTGGCTGGCAACCTAAAATGGTCACAGGAGCTTCGGAATCGCATCCTCACCAACAGGAGCAACCTCTGCCAGCTGGCCCACATGTACGGACCAACTGGACTAATCACATGCGCACATCATTATCTCATGTTACAACTGTCAGATTAGAGTTATTAGGATCTCAACACAATCTTTTTACATTTTAGAGCAGTTAAATGATTCAAATGGATGTTCAATATGTTTTTAATGTCTGAATTCAAATGTCTACTGAAGAAAATAATACCAATTTTAAGTTAAAAAAAAAAAGAAGAAAAAAGAAATGTATTAATATTTCAAAGAAATTGCTCTCCTTTAACACTGCCAGACTCATTATGGTCAGTTTAAAAAAAAAGCATCAAAATCGATGTAGCTGAACCAGAGATATTGTCTGTCATACATCCCAAACAGTGCAAGTTGACATTTGTCTCACACTGAAAGAATTTAATTTATTTATGAAAAGTGCAAGATGCGGATGCCATTTAAATTTAACTAATTTCCTTTTTTGCTTGTTTTTTATCCCTCTTTTTCTCTCCTCCTCCAAGGCCTCTGGGTAGTGCTGAAGCAGATAGCGTTCTCCAGAAATGTGAGCATGTTCTGGAGGTTCTGGACCAGCATGATGAGGAGCTGTTCTCAGAGTGGACCGAGGGCGTAGAGGAAATCTGTCAAACTCACCTGAAGGAACCACTGCTTACACTCGACACTGACACAGGCCTGTTCCTTGTCAACTTTAGTCCTGCAGTAAGCACTCAAATGATTCACTTAATCACATATCAAACAGAATTGAAGTGTTTTTATGTATTTATGTCAAGGATACAGGCTTTTGTCAGATATGCTATTAGTACAAAAATCTGCTTAAAGTGATGCCAATTGTCTCCTCTTTTCTCTTTCCCCAGCTGACTTCGGTGCTGAGGGAAGTGAAGTACCTTGGCATGTTGAAGAACGAAAACATTCCTAAAGCAGCTCTCCAACTCTATTCCCAAAGAGAGAGATTCTACATGGTGGGTAACTAAGCTGCTAGCTGTGTGTTTGACAGCTATGTGTGTGTGCTATGGGGCTTTCAAATCTTTTTCCATTCATACCATAACATCTGGCACAAATGTCAGCTCTGACTGAATGATAAACTGATTCAAATTTGGTGGTCAAATGTCACCTACTTAGTATGGAAGCTGGATTTGATCTCATAAATCCAGCTAACAGGGTTCAAGCTACATGCTTCAAGTTATGCCAGTGTCTTTATCAGTCCTCTGTACTCCTCAATAAGAAGAGTCTCTATGCATATATGTATGTTTTGACAGTATGTCTCTTGCCAGTAGTGCAGGTTGTGCTAATTCAACTTGGACCTGTGAAATAAGAATCAGAGTCACAGTGTTAACTGTGTGTTGTTCTCTGTAGTACACACAGACACTGACCTTGGTGACCCAGTGGTACAACCAGCTCCACAGCACCATTCTGGCTGTAGAACTTGGACTGGTGAAAGATGAGATGGAAAGAACGAGACAACAGCTGGATCCAGCACTGCGGGAGCTGACCTGGGCTCAGGACGAACTGTGGGACTATATTCAGAACACACGAGATCTGGTCAAGGTGCTGAACAATTTCTTGTGCATTTTAAGGAAATCTTTTTACTTTTATCAACAAAAAAAAGGGGCAAGAGAATGTTAGTAAGTTTTTAAGTACTTGTGTATTTGCTATTTTGCAGGATATTCATAAATTTCTGCTATATTCAAGGAAACAATCTTGTTTCAGCTGCATTTTGTACTACAAAGGCAAAAGATAAATAAAAATTCTGATTTATTTGACAGTTTTTACACTATGTCAAAAGCTGCTGTTTCATGCTGCCAATGCAGCATGAAACCTGGCATTCTCCTCATGTAGTCCAGGCCAGCTTTTCTCAATTATAGCAAACACTTCTGAAACAAAAAGCAACATGCAGCTGTCAGCTGAAGAGGATTGTAATTACTGGTTGTAATAGTTTGTCTCTTTTGCTGTTGCCAGAGCATTTCTAGTCGTGTCCAGAAGAGTAAAGCTAATGTGGAGGCCATCCAGGCCCTTATGGGGAGATTCAGCCACCGTGCCTTCATCACCAGAAAGAGCCATAATTCTACTCTCCTCATCTTCTCTGATATTGAAGAGAGTGTTTCCAAACAACACACTCTTATCAGCAGTACTGGGGAGCAAATACACAAACTGCTGCAGGTACATTTATTCATCTTACTCTTGATGCTGCAGAAGAGGAGCTCATTTAAATATAGATTTATCTCATTTCTAAATATAACACTTTTCCTTTTGTTTTTCTTTTTATTTCTCCCCAATTCATCACTTTTCAATTGCGCTGCAGGAGAACCAGTCCCTGCTCGGTGTAACAGACCTGGACAGCAGTGATTGGCATGCATACACAGATTACGTGGACCGCATGATCCTGGCAGGCTTCTCCAGTGCAGTACGCTGCTCCCTGCAGTACCTCATCGACAACACAGACGCAGCTCAGCGCCTTACACCACTGTTTGAGGTCCAGCTGGTCCTCAACAGCAGTGAAATGACCTTTGACCCTCCGCTGGACTTCAGCCACAGTGGAAATTTCTATGCTGTTGTAGATAAGATGGTAGCCAACATCACCAACATGGCGTCTTTCATTCCAAGAGTGGCAAAGCATAAACAGTTGGATAATTATCAGGTGCTGTATGGGTTAAATTCTAGATTTATACAAAGTGTGGATTCATACACGTGTACAGAAATTTTTTTGCACAAGCCTTCACCTTTGTCATATGCTGTGCTGTTTGTTTGTCCTATAGTGTGACATAAATCAAATGGAGGACTTATCAGAGATGTGCCATGTATTGCGCTCACGGACACGTGCAGCTATTGCTAAGGTAAGTGTTTTGTGGGTTTTTTTGGCCCATGCATGCAGGTTAATTTCTGATGCTTATAATTATAACGTTTGTGTTGATTTTCAGGTCAGAGAATATCAGGGATCGTTTGCCAGCTATCGCTACCTCTGGACTGATGACAGGTCAGATGTGATTGGCTCTTTGTCATGCTTTCTTTTTTACATTGATCAAACTTCTTCATGCTAGAATAGATTAATACAGGTTCTTGTACATGATTTCATTCTCATAACTATAAAAATGGTAAATACTGTTTGAGAACATTGAACAAGAGTATTTGCTAATTAAAAGGAAGCAAAAACATTTTCCTCAACTTTCATAGGTCTGAATTTATGAGGCAGTTCCTGCTGTATGGTCATGTGCTAAGTACAGAGGAAGCTGAGCTGTATGCTGACTATGAGCTGAAAAAGAACCCACCCACCCTGGAAAACTTCAAAGAACAGGTGTGCTTCGTAGTTACAGTTTAAGCAGCCTTTAACCTTTATTTACTTGACAATATATTAGTGTATACAAGGTGCAGTCCAGAGCATACAAGACTGTTCCTTTTTGTACTCGAGACAAAGAGAACTTTTTTGAATGTTTTTGTTCACACCATGTGCCGTAAATGAAGCTGATCAGTGCAACCATCGTCTCTGATCTTTTCCTCTCTGTTCACTATCTGAGTCACTGTAATATTCTTCATTCCAGATCAACCTGTTTGAGTCTCTTTATGTACGAGTGAGCAAGATGGAGGACAGGAGGGTTTTCTGTGGCTGGCTTCAGCTAGACATCAGGCCCTTCAAGCACACGCTGATGAATGTCATCAAGAGATGGAGCTGGATGTTCAAGGAGCATCTGCTCAACCACGTGAACCAAAGGTTAGACCCTCACCTGCACCAACAAAAACACACATTTACATATTTGTTACTCTGAATGGAATTTAGCTCAAAAACAGATAAGAATTACCAATATATTTAAAGAAAAAAAAAGTAAATGGAAAATCAGAGCAGCAAATAATTGTGTATGTCAAGAAACACTGTAAGTTATGTTGTAATAGAGATACTTTTACTTAATATATCTTTTTTTTCCTGTGCCCCTCCAGTTCTTCTCACTCTTAAAGTATCATCCTTTTTTTCCTCTTTTTCCCACAGCGTTAGAGAATTATCCTCTTTTGTTCAGGACACGGCCTTCGGTCTTTCCAAGAAGGTGTCAGATGGTGACTACGCAGGCCTTGTGGACATAATGGGTCACCTCATGGCCATCAGAGACAGACAGATCAGCAACGAACAGCACTTCAAACCACTTAAATCCACTGCTGAACTCCTCAAGACCTATGGACAGCAGCTGCCAGAGAGTGTCTACACACAGCTTGAAGTGTGTACCAATACACAGATACACACATGTCCAGATATAAATATTTATAATTACATTATTTTCTACTTCTTTATCACAACAAAACACAGGAGCTGCCAGAGAAGTGGAAGAGTCTGAGGAAAATTGCATTCACGGTTAAACATGAAGTGGCACCACTGCAGTCAAACGAAGTTTCAGTCATACGCAGGAAGTGTGTCCGTTTCGAGGTGAGGCTGTGTGTGAGAGGCGTCGAGTGTCAGTGTCACAACCCCTCACAAAGAGCTCAATATCTGACATATACACCATCTCACTTTCTGCCCTGCATTATATATGACCAGCACCAGCAACCCCAGGGTGTGCAGTTATAGATTGACAGATGAAGGCAGATTTAAATAACCTTAATGTTTTCTTTTTTACATTTTAGGTCAAGCAGCATGAGTTCAGAGAACAGTTTCGTACTGAATCGATCTTTCAGATCAGCGTGGACAAGCCATATAAACTAATTGATAAGGTGAGAAGCACTAGGTGACAAACTTAACCACCAATTCAAAAACTCCTTTGCAAAGTCTTACCATGAAGTGTTTGAATGCTGCAGCTTTTCAAAATGTCTCCAGTCTAACCGAACAGTCGCAGTGATGGAGGCAGAAATGAAGAAGCTGCAGGACACAGCTGATCTCTTCGAGGTCAGTTTCCCAGACTACAAGCAACTGCGCCAGTGTCGCTCAGACATCATACTGGTCAAAGCAGTCTGGGACATGGTCATCTTTGTGAAGGTACATTTTACTAAACAAAAAACATTTAATGTAGGAATTTATATTGTGTTTCTATTCCTTAGCTCAATTAATAAACCATTAACACAAGGTAGACAGTTTCCCCACTGCAGGCATCTACAAGCTGTAAAATTCATTGTACATCTTCAGATAACCTTTTAGACTGAATGGTAAAATAGATTTTGTAAGAAAATCAGATTAAATGGTGTCTTTCTCCTCTCTGTTCCAGACCAGTATAGAGGATTGGACCAAGACTCCATGGAAAGAAATCAATGTTGAGCAGATGGACATGGAGCTGAGACGATTCGCCAAAGTATGCCAGGCTTTCATGGACAAACAGTATAATCTTTCATTTTGGCTTGAGTTGAGAAGAAGAGAAACACATTTATCTCATAATTTATTACTATCCATGTTGCATGTGGCAGGAGATGAAGATGCTGGACAAGGAGGTACGGGTGTGGGATGTCTATGTGGGTCTGGAGTCGACTGTGAAGAACCTGTTGACCTCTCTGAGAGCTGTCAACGAGCTGCAGAACTCTGCCGTCAGAGAAAGACACTGGCAGCAGCTTATGAACACCACCAGGGTACAAGGCTGTCGTGCTGCTATTTCACAGTAGCTCATACCATGTGATTCAGTAATGCTTCATCAATGACCACACTCTGCCCTTTACACTCGCAACTCTATTAAATTTAGTGCACTTCTCCTTTAATCTAGTCTTGTTGCACTCTCCCTTCACTCAGCTGTCCTGCCAACTCATGTCCAGGCCCCTAATGACTCGCACAGTTCAGTGAACCCAATTATCCTGATCTGAAATCTGATCACGCTCACGCCGGTCATGTATTCCTTTTGGTCCTCAGGTCAGGTTTGTGATGGGGGAAGGCACCACCCTTGGGGACCTTTTGGAATTACAGCTTCACCGTGTGGAGGATGAGGTCAAAAACATAGTGGACAAGGCTGTGAAAGAAATGGCCATAGAGAAAGTAAGAGTCACACAGACCAGCCAGTAATAGTATATTGACTTGTTAATCAGTGAAGCAGTCATAAGAGTATTGATTAAATATAATAGAAACCATATCTTTTTGTGTTTGTCATGAGATGTGCAAATAATCCAACTACCGTCTCAAATCCTTTGACTATTAATGATAACTTTTACCATACTGTCAAAAATAAGCAATAAATGACTATGAAGCATACTCACAAAGGATAAGATGATGAAATCCCAAATAATAATGAAGTAGTGATGCATAACATACCTAGCAACAGTCTTAAAAGTTTTATTTATTCTCTATTCCTTGCATTGCACAATTTTTATGGGTTTTTTTTCGTCTACAAATGGCCGATGTCAAAATAATCATTTCCCACATTTAGGTTTTGGCTGAGATAACCCAGACATGGAGCGTTATGTCGTTGTCATATGAGACTAATAGCAGCACAGGAACCCCTCTGCTCAAAGCAGATGAGAATCTGATTGAAACACTGGAGGACAACCAGGTGAGCATGATAACTGTGCTTAGTCTCACAAACGTGTGATATCTGCTTTAAGTAGTTCAAGCTGTAAAATGTTAAATTCTGTTTCAAAAAATGGACATTAGGCTTAGAATTAGATTGAATATTTTTATTTTGCAGTATGGCTTTACACCTCCAGTCTTACTTCCTGATATTATGAAGGTTACTGACAGGAATAAATATGCACAGGAACATAATAAAAAAATTTTAATAGTAAGATGTTTCTTAACATAATTTAGAGATATAAAGATCTTTTTATTCCTCTTCAGGTGCAGCTGCAGAACATCCTAATGAGTAAATACGTGGAGTATTTCCAGGCAGAGGTGAGTGGATGGCAGAAGAAGCTAATGGTGGCTGACCTGGTCATCTCCACCTGGATGTCCGTCCAGAGGACCTGGGCTCACCTCAACAGCATCTTCACCAACAGCCACGACATCCGCTGCCAGCTGGCTAATGATGCAGAGCGCTTCCAGGGAATTCACACTGACCTCCAGGTGAAACATGAAAGCACCTGCCTGTATGGATCCATCCCAGTGTCAATATACTGGAAATCCTTTTTTTCTCTCTCTGATTCTACTCCTCCTTTCTTACCCAGAGCTTGATGACCAAGGTGGTGCAGAACAGCAATGTGGTAGAGGTGACCAACCAGCCTGGCTTCCTGGAGAACCTGGAGACTTTGCAGCAGAGGCTCTCTGTCTGTGAAAAGGCCCTAGCCGAGTACCTGGAGACCAAGAGACTCACATTTCCCAGATTTTACTTCGTGTCTGCTTCAGATCTGCTGGAGATTGTGTCCAAGGGAACACAGCCCAAGCAGGTAACAGATCACAGCTTAAATATGTTTTGCAAAAGGAAACATATAGAGAAACAGCTGGCACACTGTAGTAATCACTTCAACACATTCTTCTTACTGCATCTCAGTTTTAGGGAGCAGAGAATGTTAACAAAGATAAGAATAAAAAAACAAGTTGAAATTTGATATCGATTTCTTCTTTTTTTCCCTTTTCTAAAATTCCAGTCAGTGTATTATTGTCTGTAAACAACATAACCTTTAGAATATAAATGAAACCATAATCTGTGTGTGTGTGTGTGTGTGTGTTTGTTTGTTTGTTTCAGGTAACCAGACACTTACTCAAGCTGTTTGACAACATAGCAGATCTTCGCTTCAAGGACTCAGACAAAGTTGGAAGGGAGGATAAGGATGGGGAGGCGGTTGCTGTAGGGATGTACAGCCGAGAGGGAGAATACGTTCCGTTCTCTGAGCCATGTGTCTGTGAAGGACAGGTATTAAAAAACTCAAATTATGTTTCCGTGCATTTTAATACAAGTAGAGTTTCACACAGTTACTGCTGAATTTATGAATCACATCGCTGGTATCGCTATAAAAAATGAACAAAAGTAGAATTTACATTATAAAAACTAGAAAATTTAAATAAACATAAAATATGTACACATGCACTAACATATTCATAGCTGTACCAGGACATTTATGAATGCTGCACTTTAGCAGATGTGGGAAATATATATTTTCTCCCCATAACAAAGATCAGTTCTCTTAAAAAAGGTCAGTACAGCCAGTAAAGGGTTCACTCATGCAGGCAGGGCCAGCGTTGGAGGTGAAGTATTAGAGTCTTCCATTGACTCTGAGAGACTGTTAACAAATGAGCTGCGACCTGATCACACCAAACCCCCAGCAGCTTGTTGGTGCTGCAGATAGTGTTTAGCTGCAATACCTACGCATCTGCTGTTTTGCAAGGATAGCTGGAGTCTGTCATTCTCTCAACACATTTAACAACAATTTAAAATTTCATTTATGTTGAAAAGATTGTTTGATAAAATCTGTGTCTTCTCTTGTATTTTCACTCTGTTGGTTGTAGATGAGCATTTAAACATAAAGCTTTTGTTCTTTCTCCAAATCGGCCGCTGAAGCACCCCACACTGCAGAAAAGTTTTCTTGTCAACAACAGCCACCTACAGCGCCCCCAGCTGCATGTCTCCTGTACATGCAGGTGTCATGACTGGCATGCCTTTTAGAATTCAGTTTTTATTTTTTATCCTTTAACATTTTGTGTCTTGCTTTAGGCAGAGTGTTGGTTGAGTTCCTTAGAGAGCACCATGCGATGTACAGTCCGTAAGGAGATCCAGGAGGCCGTTGCTGCTTATGAGGATAAACCACGTGACCAGTGGTTGTTTGACTACCCTGCACAGGTCTCATAACAGTCTGATCATGTACAATCAGTAGAATTACCAATTTGACTTTGTAAAACACTGAAATAACCTGCTGTCTGCCTCTGTTTTCTTTCCATTCGCAGGTGGGGTTGACTGGTAGTCAGGTGTGGTGGGCCACAGATGTAGGCATTGCCTTTGAGAGGGTGGAGGAGGGATTTGAGACGGCTCTGAAAGACTACAACAGGAAACAGGTAGAGCTGTAGATAGAGGAAGATATTGTTAGAATGGTGGGTGAACACACATGGTTGTTTTGTTCAGTGATGTTTGCTATATTTGGATCATCTAGATCACACAGCTGAACTCACTGATCCACATGCTGCTCGGAGATTTAACCCCTGGAGACAGACAGAAAATTATGACCATCTGCACTATAGATGTCCATGCTCGAGACGTGGTCGCCAGTCTCACAAGTCAGAAGGTAAGTAAGATGAGTAAGAGGTTGAAAGAGGTAGTAGTCCAGTGAGAAGACCTTCATGTTGGTGTGACTGTATTTGTCCCTAAGGTGACAACAGGTCAGGCCTTTGCATGGCTGTCCCAGTTGCGCCATCGCTGGGATGATGAAACCAGACACTGTTATGTCAACATCTGTGACGCCCAGTTCCAGTTCAGCTATGAATACCTGGGGAACACTAACAGACTGGTCATCACTCCACTAACAGACAGGTACAAATACTTTCAGCTCACCAGCACACATGATGATGTGAAAGAGAGACATGACCTGAGACCCACTGACAGGGTCAAGCCAGACTCAAGTAACAGACTTCCTCTCCTCATCAGCCGCAACCAAAGTGCCCACTTAACATCAGAGTACTGCAGTCAAGCTGTGTATGAGCTTCAGTGCAAAAAGATGCATGCGTTAGTCCAAATATGCAAAACAAGTGTGTTTTATTTATCTTCAATGATCAAATAAAGGCAAGATACAAAAACACTGAGGCCCCATACCCACATTGTACATCTTTTTTTTTTTTTTTTAATACCAAATATTTTAACGTACTCTGACCCATTTTATCCAAATTATAGTTTTCACTTTGGTTACTGTTGTTTTCTTAATTTTTTTTAAATCTCAACCCCTCCTCTGTTAGATGTTACATAACCTTGACCCAGTCCCTCCATCTGACAATGAGTGGAGCCCCTTCAGGCCCAGCTGGCACCGGTAAGACAGAGACAACCAAAGACCTTGGACGCTCCCTGGGCATCATGGTATATGTGTTCAACTGCTCTGAACAGATGGACTACAAGGTAACACAGACAGCACAGATGTTCTCTGTTTGTGTCCATTAATGTCATATCTACCACATTAATATTGTCGTTTAAATTCATAACAATCTTCAACTTACTCTTACCATCTGCGTCACATTTCTTCAGTCCATAGGCAACATTTATAAGGGTCTGGCTCAGACGGGTGTTTGGGGATGCTTTGATGAGTTCAACAGGATCTTAGTGGAAGTGCTGTCTGTTGTAGCTGTGCAGGTCAAGACTATACAGGATGCTGTACGCAACAAGAAACAGAGGTAGATGGGTAACTGATGCAATGCATTATTAGCCATCCAAATATTTTAATCATAAATTCATCTGCTAATCCAGTCTGAGATTTCTCTGAGGACCTAATTAGTAATCTAGACTTGGCATGGTGTGTTTGTAGGTTTCATTTCCTTGGAGAGGAGATTGAGCTGAAGCCAACTGTTGGGATCTTCATCACTCTAAACCCAGGATATGCTGGCAGGGCTGAGCTCCCAGAGAACCTCAAGGCTCTATTCAGGTCTGGTATAAACAGAGAAAAGGAGAGGATTTTGGGTGCAAGTGTTAACAAATGTCAACACAAACTAAGTGCCAGCTGGTTTGCTAACTGTTCAGGCCCTGTGCCATGGTGATCCCAGACTTTGAGCTCATCTGTGAGATCATGTTGGTGGCAGAAGGCTTCATAGATGCTCGCCTGCTGGCACGCAAATTCATCAGCCTCTACACTCTTTGTAAAGAGCTGCTGTCCAAACAGGTACATAATCCCCTTTCTACTTGATAAACAGGGCACTTAATATACCATTACTATTTACTGTTCCTTCTGAATATGAATGTTAAAGAAATGGAAAACATGTTACTTTATGCTTGAACAGTTATAGAAAATACTATACATACTTAGCAATGCAGCACCTACAGTTCCTAGATTGAGTTGATCTTTGGGTCTCAGTTTTAACAGCAGAGCAATGAATTGTGCAAATAGTGAAACTACATTTAAATAAAGTTTGCTCATCCATCAGTGGCTGGTATTAAGACTGACTTACACACCCATCTTTCCCATTTTCCCCAACTCTTCAGCACATGCATGGACAAAAAACAGGAGCTCCTAAATGTTCTGTGATCTTTTTAGCATGGATGGTTTTTTTCTTTGCTCTAATGAAATGCCGTTGGAATTTCTTAAATACAATATTTAAATGATTTAATATTATTTAAATATTGGAAGACAAAAAAAATGCTAATAAAAAATGTGAAATTCCACTTATCTGTTAGGATCATTATGATTGGGGTTTGAGGGCGATCAAATCGGTCCTGGTTGTGGCTGGATCTCTGAAGAGAGAAGACCGAAGCAGACCTGAGGAACAGGTACCAATCAATCTGTTGTCACTGATGGATGCTGTGTTTAGATTTACAACAAAGCGTCTCACATCTAGTAAAAATGAAAAATTGTTTGCTGCCTCATGACTAAAAGGTCAGAAAAACTTGAGTTTGTAATTGTAGTTTCCTTTGACTTACAACATCCAAACTGTAATTTCCTGTCTAGGTGCTGATGCGGGCACTGAGGGACTTTAACCTGCCTAAGATAGTGACAAGCGATGTGCCGATTTTCCTCGGGCTGATCAGTGACCTGTTTCCTCAGCTGGAAGTGCCTAGAAAAAGAGACCCTGAGCTGGAAAATGCTGTTCGGCAATCAGTCAGTGAACTGCGACTGCAGCCTGAGGAGAACTTTATACTTAAGGTGACTTATTTCAGAATTATGTTGATATGGAGGTTTTTTTCTTCTCTGTGAAAACTTAACATGCCTCTATTTTAGTTGTAGTGCCAATGATTTGTGTTGTCTTTTTGCTGATAAAAAGGGTAGATATTTATGGTTGGCCAGTGTACATATATGATTATACTACACAAAATATGTACTATACAACTTTGATGAAAAACAAAGTTTATCACTGTGTTAAAGGATTATCCGTCTCTGAAAATTGCAGTTCTTGATTGCAAGTTTGGACTGACAAGACTTACATTGTACTTAATTCCCTAAAAAACATAAATGAAAACTTACATACACGTCCAGGATTTTTGAGAAAGAAACATTGAATTTTATTTAATGGTATTTTTATAATCAGCAGTCCAGTATAATGTTAAGTGTGTGTGTGTCTACAGGTGACCCAGCTGGAGGAGCTACTGGCTGTCAGACACTCTGTGTTTGTAGTAGGTGGACCAGGAACTGGAAAGAGCCAGGTTAACATCACTATAATCTCTATATTCATCAAACCACATACAAAATTATTTTTTCCCATTTTTTTTTAAAGCCATTTTTTATCAGAGGCAGCCTGTGACTGTCGTCCTTATGCCCGAACACATACTGTACAATTATCAGGTTGCAGCTAAGGTCAGGCTGCTAATTTTTTTAAGATAAGGTTTAATTAAACATAGATGGTGCTATAAACATCTCATATCAATTTTCTGTCAAGAATGAAAATAAGGGATTTAGAAGGGGCACATTGTGTCTATATTTGTACTATTTATCAAACAGATCCTGAAGACTCTCTACAGAACCTATGGAAACATGAAGATGAAGCCCATCTGGAACGATATCAACCCTAAGGCTGTGACAACAGATGAGTTGTTTGGATACCTGCACCCAGCTACCAGAGAGTGGAAGGATGGTGAGGGGCTTCAGGATTATATTAAGAGTTTAATAAACTGTAAATGATGGTTGAGGGAATCAGTTATTTATTTACTCCAAATTTTGGATTCCTGTCAAGAAAGAGTTACTTTGGTGCCAAGTCCACATTCTCAAGTTTATTCATAAGCACCCTCTCAGAATAATTTAGAATTTATTAGGTTTTTTTTTTCTGGTTCAGAGTAAGGTCTTGTTGGAAAAGTTTACAACATTAAATAACAACATTTTGACTGTTTTGTTCTCTTGGTGACACAATTTAAGGAAAATACTGTCAATATCTACTGTTTTGTTTCTTTTTTAGGTGTCTTCTCCTCTATCATGAGAGAGCTGACCTCTGTGTGCCATGATGGACCCAAGTGGATCGTGTTGGATGGTGATATTGACCCCATGTGGATTGAGTCACTCAACACAGTAATGGATGACAATAAGGTTAAAGTTCTTCATTTTTCTCTGTCCTGTGTTTGCATTGTTATAATTCTGGATTTTTTCCTTTATCTAATGGTTTTAATAATGCCTTAATCCTTCAATCAGCTGACCCAAATCCCACATCAAAATTTTGTACATGCATTTTTGTCAGTGGAAGTCATTTTGCATAATTGCTCATATTTTAGGAGACATCTAAGCTTCACAGTATGTTTTATCAAAATCTGTTCTCTCCTTTGTCCAGGTTCTGACTCTTGCCAGTAATGAGAGGATAAGTCTGTCTTCTTCCATGCGTTTACTCTTTGAGATCTCTCACCTGAAGGCTGCTACTCCAGCCACTGTGTCCAGAGCAGGGATACTCTACGTCAACCCACAGGACCTCGGCTGGAGCTCGTAGGACACACACTAATACACACATTAAAAAAAGAATTATGGTCTTCTGCTTCTTCATTTTTGCTGAAATTTTTGCTAGCAGTGCTATCTCAACTGTTCTCCCAGGTATGTGACAAGTTGGATAGATACTCGACAGGCCCAATCAGAGCGAGCCAACCTCACCATTCTGTTTGATAAGTATGTGCCGTACTGCCTGGAGCAAGTCCGCTGCAACCTGAAAACCATCACTCCCATACCGGAAAACAGCATGGTGCAGGTGAGAACACACTCACAACATGCCCATTATGTGTCTCACTTTAGGGCAAAGGGTTTAATTAGTGTTTCACATTCCTTTACACCCACTTTTTTGTGTAGTATCATTTTTGCATACTGCAAATGTTACATTTATGTTTTTTGGCCAAGCAGACTCTGTGTTCCTTGTTGGACTGTCTGCTAACAGAGGACAACACTCCTGCCGACTCTCCCCGGGAACTTTATGAGATCTACTTTGTCTTCGCCTGTGTTTGGGCCTTTGGTGGTGCACTCTTCCAGGATCATGTGTGTGGTGACTAAATTTTTGCTTGAAGTGTTAAGTCTGTTTTATTGCACTGTACAGTTTATTTGCAAATATTCAGATTATGATGTAATGATACTGTGTATCCCCGATACCTGCTCCAGCTAAATGACTACCGTGCAGAATTCAGCCGCTGGTGGTCTAAAGAGATGAGAGCTGTGAAGTTTCCATCCCAGGGCACCGTCTTTGACTATTTCATTGACTCTGAGACTAAAAAGTTTACTCCCTGGAGTGAGAAGATGGTGCCATTTGAACTGGAGTCTGACGTTCCATTACAGGTGTGTGCTTAACAGAACTATAATGTTCACACTGATTATTGACCACATTTGGGACAAGTCTTTCACACAGGTCATGGGTCATGTGTTTCAGACTGTGTTGGTCCACACTCCAGAAACCATCTGTCTGACCTACTTCATGGACCTGCTGCTCCAGAGCGGCAAACCTATCATGTTAGTGGGCAACGCTGGAGTAGGCAAGACCATCCTGGTGTCTGATGAAGTTGCCAAGCTGAAGGAGGATTACGTGGTGGCCAAAGTCCCCTTCAACTACTATACCACTTCAGCCATGCTGCAACGTAAGACTCACAGGAATGACAACAAGTATTTTGACAGGGGGCTTATTAAAAAACAAATACAGAGCCTACATACTGAACACACAGTGGGGATTTGCAAACTTTAGTGGTGCTAGTTATTTGAAATTGCAATAGACACGTTTAAACATAACAAACATAGTTGATTTTGAAAATTTTAATTTGGGTCTTTTTTTGTAGAACATTGAACAGAGTAGATATCATGATCTTGCCTGGGTCACATCTTGTAATACCAACTGTTGCCCTTTAATATTGCTTGAAGTATGCAGCATTTATTGCTCCTGGATTAGTTATCTTTTGCTGGTGCAGTTATTTGAAATTCATAACTGAGAACTCCACTCTGCCTCTATTTAATGCTGTGTGCACCGCCCACAGTTTTTTATTTTCATCAAAGGGCTTTTGTGTTATATTGACCTCAGGTGTCCTGGAGAAACCCCTGGAGAAGAAAGCTGGTCGTAAATTTGCCCCTCCTACCGCCAAGAGACTCATCTACTTCATAGACGACCTCAACATGCCCGAGGTGGATGTTTATGGGACCGTCCAGCCACACACACTCATACGCCAGCACCTTGACTACAGCCACTGGTAAGACGAATTAACAGAAAGTTTAAAAAAATTATTTTGTATAATTGTATAGTATAGCCACACAAACACCCTGTTAGAATGTAAATGCATGTACTGTGCAATGAATGTGTGTCACACTGAATTGAATGGTTAGATTGAATCTAAACAGACAAAACCTTTTTAGGTATGACAGACAACGATTGGTGCTCAAGGAAATTCATAACTGTCAGTACATCACCTGTATGAACCCGACATCTGGAAGCTTTTCTATCAACCCCAGACTACAGGTATGATTGATGACGCATACAGGCACATTATACATTGACACACATCATTGCTGTTTCTGCTACGATTGCTTTATGTTATTAGCTTATTAGGCATTTCTATAGAGTAATTTACCAAGGTGCAAATTAGTATAAGCAGTAAAAGCAAGAAGTAATTACATGTAAAATAAATGAATACAAGCAAAAAAAAAAAAAACAGAAGCAAAATTGAGGTTAGATTGTCCTAGAGAGCTAATAACTGATGACACCATGAACCCGAGTTAACAAATACATTCAAAAAGTAGTTTCAAGTTTATTTCCTACAGTTGAGTTTCAATGAGCTGTTATTGTCACATCTCTCATCACAGAGGCATTTCTCAGTGTTTGCAGTACATTTCCCTGGTGCTGATGCTTTAGCCACCATCTTCTCCAGCATCCTGTCAGCTCACTTCCTTCAGGGAGGATTCAGCTATGGGGTCTCCCGCTCAGTGGGAACTCTGATACAGGTAAACACACACACTGTCAGTGCAGCATTTGCCTACAAAATAACCTCATTTAAGTCCATATTTCAGTCTATGTAAGTGCAAATATTAGTCTTTGAACTCATTCACCACCCAATCAGTAATAATGCCCATCTGTTCCATTGGTCTCTTAACGTGTTCATCTGTTTTCCTGCTTTTCCCAGGCAGCTATTTGTCTGCATCAAAAAATCAGTCAGAACTTCCTGCCAACTGCAATACGCTTCCACTACATCTTTAACCTGCGAGACCTATCTAATATTTTCCAGGTAATACACACAAAGTCACTCAGATAAAAGTACAAAAATACATTATGTTTGATGATTTTGAGTCTCCTAGATAAGACACTTGATCATTAAATGAGATTCACAGTTAACAAACTTGTGGCTCCATTATCAATAGTTTTCAGTGCAATGATAAGTAGTTGCTGAACACTAATTATCCATCTCAGCTCTCCAAGCCTCATACGTGTGTCTCTCCCTCTGTGTTTTGTTGTGCAGGGTATCCTGTTTGCTTTGCCTGAGAGTATCCGTTACCCCATGGACCTGGTCCACCTGTGGCTGCATGAGAGTTCCAGGGTGTACTCCGACAAACTGATGGAAGAAAAAGATGTGGAACTCTTCAACAAAATCTTGCTGGACACTGGCAAGAGGTATTTTGAGGTGAGAAATGAGGAACTTACAGAAACATGTCTAGCTTAAAAATGTTTAAAAATGTAAAATATAAGGAGACAGTTTTTTTTAATCAGCCCAGCAATCCCTTTTGGCAGTGTGTAAAAAACACAGATGATGTAAGCCTTGTCATAGAATACTATATGTCTTACTGATTAACTGGAAATAATTGGTTTCTTTCCAGCCATTGAAGACCAGTTAAACTGTAGTGTGTTTTATGCTTTTGCCTTTTTCATATCTCGATTTCTGCCTATTTTCTTCAGGGAATAGATGAGTCCATCTTTATCCACCAGCCTTTGGTTTACTGTCACTTTGCTCAGGGAGTGGGGGAGCCTCGCTATCACCAGGTTTGACATAAATACTCACACTTACACACATACACCAGCTCATCAGACTCAGAGCTGCTGCTGCCTGGAGTCAGTGTTGTGCCTCTCAAGCATCCATTTATTCTTTTATTAGCTGAGGTAATAAATTAAATGAGTTTATAATTTTTGACTAGAATCAAATTAACATGTGAATTATCTGTAGCTCACATATTTGTACAGCTCATAGCATAATTTCTGTTGCCCTAATCAAATATGTCAAAAAATAAATGAGGATAAATGCATTGTCATTGGCAATTCACAGTAATTACATTTCTTTTTTATTGTGGCTTTGAACTGAGAGTTAATTGACCCAAGTCTTTATAAGAACTTAAATTTATTACAAATCTTACAGTTAGCTCACAGTCACTTAAACACTGCTGGCCTCACTCAAGAGTTCGTTCATTTTCTCGTCTTATCAGGCTTCAGACTGGGAGAAACTCCAAAAGACACTGGCTGATGCTCTGGAGCATTATAATGAGTTGCATGCTGTTATGGACCTGGTACTGTTTGAGGAAGCGATCCAGCATGTGTAAGGCACACACACATACACACATGCCTGCAAATTGAAGTCAAACATATACCATCTGCCATCATGCACAAGGAGAGATGTGAACAAATAAGCATATTGTGTAAACCAGACCATAAACACACTTCATGTAATGTAATTAATTCTGGTGTTTGTGTTCAGGTGTCGCATCAGTCGTATCCTGGAGGCCCCCTATGGTAACGCTCTGCTGGTGGGGGTCGGGGGCAGCGGGAAACAGAGTCTGTGTCGGCTGGCTGCCTTCCTCAGCATGCTGGAAGTTTTCCAGATCACTCTGCGTAAAGGCTATGGCATCAATGACCTCAAGGTAAACATGCAAAAATGTGCACATGCACAAAAGAAGCAAAATGTCTTTCAACAACTTCATGCCAGGTGAGCCTGCAACAAGCCATATTTATCTATTCTATGTCCTTTTTCTGCAACCCATCATCTGCAGAGTGATATAGCAGCATTGTATATAAAGGTGGGGGTGAAGAACATTGGGACAGTTTTCCTTCACACAGATGCTCAGATTCCTGATGAACGTTTCCTGGTGCTAATCAACGACATGCTAGCCTCAGGTTTGTATACACTTACCAAGGAAAAGCTAATGAAAGTATTCTTTCTTTTAGAAAATACCATTAAAAAAAAAGTGCATGAATTTATAGTGTCAAAAGACTTTCAGAGTTCAGAGTTGGCCAAAAAAAAATGTTTTTCATCATACTTTTATTTATGAGGCTGTGCATACATGATGATAATCCTATCTCAGATTTCAGTGGCTGGTGGAAAAGCTTTATACATGGTCATAAAAATCAGATATTTGCAAATCTTTTGTGTGAACTTGTGAGTATTAGCAGCAAACGTATGCGCAACTATTGATAAGTAATAGATCTGAGTCACAGTGGCTTTAGCAATCTGAAAAGAGATATAAGCATTTCAAACAAGCATAGTTTATGTTATTTAGGGGATATTCCAGACCTGTTCAGTGATGAAGAAGTGGATATGATTGTCACGTCTATCCGGATGGAGCTGAGAGGATTAGGACTCATAGATACCAGAGACAACTGCTGGAGCTTCTTCATTGAGAGGATACGAAGACAGCTCAAGGTCTGAAACATTGCATATGTAAAATTAAGCCGGAGTATAGAAGTTTGACATCATACCTGCTGTGAAATATCGTCTAACATTCTCTTTTTCCTCCAGGTGGTCTTGTGTTTCTCCCCAGTTGGATTCACATTGCGAACACGTGCACGGAAGTTTCCAGCTCTGGTTAATTGTACGGCCATTAACTGGTTTCACCCCTGGCCTCAGCTCGCCCTGCAGTCTGTCAGCTCCAGTTTTATAGAGAAGATACCTGGATTAGAGGTGACAGCACATCCACCAAGCTTGATATTTACTGTAATTTGCATATTGACTGCTTCCTCTGCTAAAAATAGAAATTTGTACCTTAAATGATGAAAAAGTTAGGTGGAAAAGAAGTTAGTACACCATACATATTCATAAATATGACAAACTTAACAAATTAAGAAAAATCATGCCTGCCCATGTAATAATTTTCTAAATTCCCAATCCTGTTTATCCCACACAGCCAAATGTGCGGGCATCTATTAGTGAGTTCATCTCTTACGCGCACACCAGTGTCAATGAGGTGAGTTACTGCAAAGCACCATGGGTGATAGCTATTCCTGAACCTTCTCTAATACCATTTCTTTGGTTTCTTGTTTAATGACACTGTGCAGGTGAGTGTCAAGTACCAGCAGAGTGAGAAGCACTTTAACTACACCACCCCAAAGAGTTTCCTGGAGTTCATGAAACTGTATGGCAACCTGCTGGGGAAAAAACGCATGGAGCTGACTCAGAAGATGGAACGGTTAGAGAACGGTCTGCAGAAGCTGCAGACAACAGCATCACAGGTTAGACAATGTTCACTAAATGCAGACAAGTTAAAATGATCCACTTTGTCCATCTTCATACTATATTTTCCCCTTCTCTCTTTTGTCAATTTTATGTTTTTATATACTGATCTCTCTCTGGCTGTCTTGCTCAGGTTGAAGACTTGAAAGCCAAGCTAGCTGTGCAGGAGGTGGAGCTGTGGCAGAGGAACACAGATATAGAAGCTCTCATTGCTAAAATAGGACAACAGACAGACAAGCTGAACCAAGAGAGAGCTGTGGCAGATGCAGAGGAGCAAAAGGCAAGACTTGACTTTGTTTAGCAACTATAAAACTGATGTGAAGTCATGGATCATGGAGTGTCATTTCATGCCGCTTCTTCAGTTCATAGTTGGTATATATGATGAAAGACATCACACACCCTGTTTTCTTTGTTCCTTCAGGTGGCAGCAATCCAAGCTGAAGTGACAAAACAGCAGCAGGAGACTGAAGAGGACCTGGCCAAGGCTGAACCTGCCCTACAGGCAGCCGATGCAGCCCTCAATACACTCAACAGGGTAATTCACTTGTGCACACATAAATAGATCTTAACCTTGTCACCACATTTGATTTATTTCATTAGTTTTATTTGATTTCATTCAGTTTGTTTTATATGTGACAACCTCCAGAGAGGTAAACACACAGAGAGCCCTGCAATGTTGGCTTCATCCCAGCCCCTCGAATAAAATTTGAATCCGTCTGTGTGTGTGTTTACATGTATGCAAATCCAGTTGAACCTGACAGAGCTGAGGACGTTCCCCAACCCTCCAGCTATTGTCACCAACGTCTCAGCAGCTGTTCTGGTGCTGCTGTCTCCCCAAGGCCGAATCCCTAAAGATCGCAGCTGGAAGGCTTCCAAGATGGTTATGAGCAAGGTGATATTTTACAGCGATGTCTCATGGTGTTTCGGAAGTTATTGGCTGGCTTGCAAACAGCTAAAAAAAATCCATCACCAATAATAAATTTCCCAAACTGCTCAAATAACATTGTGTGACATTTAAAATGACATATTGTTGTTTTATTTCTTTTCCCTTATCTGAGTTATTCATATTTATTGAGCATCTGTTTTCATATTCCTTATAATGATCTATGGACTTCTGTCGTTTTATCAGTTTTGAATTTGCTTTGCTATCCTTGATAGCTCTATTTTTCTAGTATTTTATTTATTTTTTATTAAGTCCGTGTCAAACTGAGTGTTTGATTACCTCCATATTTTATCTTCTGTGTGCTGCTGCTGTCTTGGCCTCTTGTAAAACAGATTCTTAATCTCAGCAAGTCACTTTTTCCTGGTTAAGTTATAAATAAAACTGAAATAGAACATTTTCGCAAACACTGTAGTAGAACATTGGAAAGTTATCAGTAAGGTCTGTCTCTCTGTGTTTTTTACTCCTTTTTACATTTGGAATTCTAAAAGCATGCAAAAGTATTGCATACAGAAAACAGAGATTGTATCCTGAAATAATTGTATTTCACCCCCACACAAATGTGCATCCAGGTGGACGACTTCCTGCAGGCTCTGGTGAACTTTGACAAAGAGCACATCCCAGAAGCCACTGTAAGGTGTGTGAGAGACGAGCACCTCAGTGACCCGGAGTTTAACCCCGAGTTTGTGCGACAGAAATCCTCTGCTGCTGCGGGGCTCTGTGCCTGGGTGATTAACATCATACGCTTCCACGAGGTACACAGATATTCACCAGCTGTCATACATACTCAGTGTCCCCTAAGCCAGTATGGGATGTTTTTATTGTACAGCACTGTGTTCTTGTAATTTGATAGGTGCTTTTCTGTTTCCCCAACCATCGTGCTGCCCTGGATAGATCTTTGTGAGTACAAATGTGCTTTGTTGTCTCCATGTTATGCATTTACAGATCTGAAGTGTGTAGACTTGAGTCTGTGTTATGTGAACTGATGTGAATGTCATTTGTGAAAGAAAAGGTCAGTGCAGGTAATGGATATGTCTTTCTGTCTGAAAGAATTACAGTTGGTTTTTTTTTTACTTATTTAGCTACACATACACTTCTAACGTAAGGTACTGTATACCCATTGAAAGATTTGATACATTTGTGTTCAGACAGCTGTGTGTTTGTTTTGACTGCAGGTTTCCTGTGAGGTAGAGATGAAGCGCATGTGTTTGTCTCAGGCTAACGCTGATCTAGCTGAGGCTGCTGAGAAACTGGAGGCCATCAGGAAGAAACTCTCTGTAAATCTCTTTTGACTGTCATTCCTTTCTTTTTCTTTATATCTATGTTTTGGGGTTTTTTTGTTTATTACAAGCATTAAGTACCCACCATCAAAAAACACAATCAAAGTTGAGCTAATAATAGCTGGTTAAAAAAAACCAACATGTATAAAAATACTGCATGATGATTGTTGTCATGATATGAAGGAATTCTGTAATCTACAATTTTTCCAATTGCTTTTCAAGTAACAATTTAGATGTAATCAAAAGACTTTCAGAGTCTAGGAATGTTTGATTTGGTTACCTTGAGGGAGCACAAAACTTGTTTGAATTGTACCATCACAAAGCTGCACAAACACAGTTGTTAAGGTAAATCGACAACCACAGACGATCACATTTTTGGCTGTTTCTCTCTCAGGAGTTGGACAGCAGCCTGGAAACTCTGACGACAGCCTTTGAGAAAGCCACAGCAGAGAAACTTCGCTTTCAGGACGAGGTCAACCGCACCAACAAGACGATTGAGCTGGCCAATCGGCTGGTCAAAGGCCTGGAGGTAAATCAACCAGTGGAAGATTAGTTCATTTCATGTTTCCAGAGTTCAACTGACATTTTCTACTACTGCAATATGTTATGTACTGTGCATTATGTCAGCTATTTTGCAAGTTGCCCACCATAAATAAATATTTTTGGAAAAATATCCACTATTGTGTGTGTACTGTGTGTTTCAGAGTGAGAATGTGCGCTGGGCTCACTCAGTGGCTCAGTACCATGAACAGGAGGAAACTCTCTGCGGGGACGTCCTCCTCACAGCAGCCTTCATCTCTTATGCTGGCTCCTTTTCAAAGAAATACAGGAGAGAGCTGCTGGAAAACCTATGGATGCCCTTTCTGCGCAACCAGAAGGTATTGGTAATAATGTGACCTTCAAAATTATAAGGCTGTCTTTGTATTAGACGTGAAAAATCAGTCACTTCTTCCTTTTTTTTCATTTTTCACAGTATCATTCCTGCAGCTGTCTGTCGTTACAACAGGAGATTAGGATTTCCATGATATCTCCTCTTATTTTGCTCATTTCTGTGTATCATCTCTCCGTCAGATACCCATCCCCATGACAGAGGGCTTAGATCCTGTGCTGATGCTGACTGATGATGCCATGGTGGCCCAGTGGAACAATGAAGGTTTACCAGGAGACAAAATGTCAACTCAGAACGCAACCATCCTCACTAACTGTGAGCTGTGGCATCAAATATACTAAATCATATCACCATTATGATGATAGTAGGCAGTATAAGCTGTGCAGTGCCAGATTCACTCAGTATTCAGGTCAAATCTCAGTGTGTGTGGTCTGTGTGTGATGCCTCAGGTGAGCGCTGGCCTCTCCTCATTGACCCTCAGCTGCAAGGCATCAAGTGGCTCAAGAGTCGCTTTGGCAGCAGCCTCAAGGTTGTCAGTCTCGGGCAGAGAGGGTAAGCATTTAACATCATAAGCAGAGATAAAAGCTCACAGTATGAAGGTGCTCTGGATGTGAAATGCTGTGATGTATCTGATGCATTCTGTTAAAACGTTCTGCATTCTGGCACCACCAACTGTTGTCTTCTAATCTTCTGCTTACTGTCTATGAGAGAACTGACATTATGTGTGCAGGTGTAGTTTTTCAGATTTAATTATGAAATGTTGTTCCAGCTATGTAGATGTGATAGAGCAGGCTGTAGTGGCAGGGGAAACTGTCCTCATAGAGAACCTCGAGGAGACCATTGACCCTGTGATTGACCCCCTGCTTGGACGGCACACCATCAAGAAGGGCAGGTAATATAGGTGACACACACAAGGATGTGTGCTGTCCACACATATTGGCCATCTCTCCTCTTCACTTCCTGCCTCTCTCTCTCTCTCTCTCTCTCTCGTGCTCTTTGCCTGCTCTCTTAAAGTTGTATTAAGGTTGGAGACAAGGAGTGTTTCTTCCACCCGGGCTTCAGACTCATCCTCCACACCAAGTTAGCCAATCCTCACTACAAGCCCGAGATTCAAGCCCAGACCACCCTCATCAATTTTACTGTGACCAGAGATGGTCTGGAGGACCAGCTCCTGGCCCAGGTGGTGAATCAGGAGAGACCCGACCTCGAACATCTCAAGGTAGGGTAAATAAGTTACTACTGTTGTTTGATCTTCTTTTCCTTTTCCCCCTGTTACAGTTTTTTGAAATTGGTTTATTTTTTATTGCAATATCTCATTAAATCCAACAGTGCTGATAATGTACCTCCTCTTTATGTAACCTCTGTGCAGAGTGAACTAACCAAACAGCAGAACATGTTTAAGATTGAGCTGAAGCTTCTGGAGGACGAGCTGCTGACCAGGCTCTCTGCTGCGGAGAGTAACTTCCTGGGTGACAATGTGTTGGTGGAAAAGCTTGAGACCACCAAGCACACTGCTGCTGAGATTGAGATGAAGGTAACGACACAAATGTGTTTACTCGGTTGTTGTTGCGAGTTCACTTATTTTGCGTCTTTCATGCTCCCAACAAATTCCCTCCATATTTCTTCAATTGTTTAACCTTAACTCACTCTGTCTTCCTTTTCCTCTTATCTCTCTCCCTTCCTTCTTCCTTCTCAGGTCCTGGAAGCTAAAGTTAATGAGGTGAAGATAAACGAAGCCAGAGAACACTATCGTCCTGTCGCTGTCAGAGCGTCTCTGCTCTACTTTATCATGAATGATCTCAACAAGATCAACCCCATGTACCAGTTCAGCCTCAAGGTAAATAAAGACCAGAATAGCAGCACAAGAAGGTGATGAATTGAATTGTAAAAAAGTAGAAACACACACTGACTGTGTCTTGCAACTTGTGTTGAAGTTACTCCTCTAGTTAAATTGTTGCAAAACTTTACAAATATCATGAGAGGAAAAATATATTTAATATGAAACCTTTGATAGAACTAACTACATAATAAACTGAAAGTTCCTCCAGACCTCATCCTGTGTCTTGTTCACAGGCCTTTAACGTGGTGTTCCACAAGGCAGTGGCGATGGCAGAGGCCTCTGAGGATGTGAAGAGCAGAGTAAACACTCTAATAGACTGTGTTACCTACTCCACCTTTAACTACATCAGCAGGGGACTGTTTGAAAGAGACAAGCTCACCTTCACTGCACAGCTAGCCTTCCAGGTGTGTGTGTGTCTGAGTCAGTGTCGAAAAGCGAATGTGTTTTGTCCTTGACTGTGTTCTCCCTCTCGTAGCTGCTCCTGATGAGTAAGGAGATAAATGTGCGAGAGCTGGACTTCCTGCTACGTTTTAACATCGACCACAGCTACGTCAGCCCCCTTGAATTTCTTTCCAACTCAGCATGGAGCGCCATCAAGGTGCACACACACACACACACACACACACACACCCACACACACATATCCACACAGGTTTTTTTCTTTTCTCCTCCTTTTTTTTTTTAATAATTAACACCTGCTGTCCTTTGCCTTTGCACAGGTGATGAGTTTCACTGATGAGTTTCGTGGTCTGGATCGGGACATTGAAGGTTCTCCTAAGCGCTGGAAAAAGATGGTGGAGTCAGAGTGTCCAGAGAAAGAGAAATTTCCTCAGGAGTGGAAAGGAAAAAGCTCCCTGCAGAAACTCATCATGATGAGAGCCCTGAGACCTGACCGCATGACCTATGCTGTCAGGTGAGGAGGACTTTTTCCTTTCTCTTTATTTATTTATCACTTTTCTTGTTTCTCTCATAATTCATCTTCATTTTGTTGTTCCTTTAGGATCTCATACTTCCCTCACCTTTTTGCAAACCCGGACAAATTCTACTTCTCCTGTTGTCACACTGTAGGAACTTTGTGGAGGAGAAGCTCGGGGTGAAGTATACAGAGGGCCGAAAGACTGAATTTGCCAAGTCCTTCAAAGAAAGTGGTCCGGCATCACCTGTGTTCTTCATCCTCTCCCCTGGAGTGGACCCGCTTAAAGATGTCGAATCACTGGGTACTGTGAACACAGAGGGATGTAAACATATACAGATTGCATGCATTTACACAAATAAATATTCATTTACTCTTACTGTTTTTAGTGTCCGTGGTGGGCTTTTAGAATTAGCACCAACACTATATATTACCATAGCACTGTGACAATAGAATGATCACATTCCATATAAATAAAAGAAAAGAACTTAAAGATATAAGAAGACAGACCTGACAGAACTTGTCGAAAATTGTGTCATTTATTGAACTATTATATGAAGATTTCTCTCAGGGGGAGTTTTAGTCAATAGTCAACACCAATATAGATAGACACCCTTAAAATTGAATTCTGTGTTTCCAGGAAGGAAGCTGGGTTTCACTATCGACCTTGGCAAGCTCCACAATGTGTCCTTGGGTCAGGGCCAGGAAGCTGTTGCTGAGGTTGCCATGGAAAAAGCTGCCAAGGAGGGTCACTGGGTTATATTGCAGGTCTGCCAGGAAGAGAGATGGGATAAACCAAATTAATGTTTAATTACAGGACAGAAATGTGACAATAATTTAAATATTGCAAATATATTTTAAAAAAAGGACTAAAACCTTAACCACTTTATTTAATATACCAGATTTAGACTGTTTTATCATTCACCTCCCTGTAGAACATCCACCTTGTTGGTCGCTGGCTGGGTTCACTTGAAAAGCTCCTGGAGCGCTGCTGTGAAGGCAGTCATCCAGACTACAGAGTGTTTATGAGCGCTGAGCCGGCACCAACACCCCAAGAACACATTATCCCTCAGGTAGAGAGGCAGCGTTCATGCAAGAAGATTAACTAAATGCATCAGGCTAATACCTGTGGTGCATGCAGATTTCCACTTCTTGATTTATACGGTTCTTCTTTTGGTAAATTGTAGCATTAAATATAGATGTCAGTGGTTTGATCTTATATGCTTTCCTCAGGGCATACTGGAAAACGCTATCAAGATTACCAATGAGCCCCCCACAGGCATGCTCGCCAATTTGCATGCTGCTCTAGATAACTTTGACCAGGTGAGTGTCTGCTCTCTGCTCTGTGCAAGTTACGTTAATTTCTTTCTTTATCATTCACTGCTCTCTTTTTTTTTAGGACATCCTGGACCAGTGCAGCCGTGAGCAGGAGTTTAAGACCATCCTCTTCTCTCTGTGTTACTTCCATGCCTGTGTGGCAGAGAGAAGGAAGTTCGGACCCCAGGGTTGGAACAGGAAGTACCCCTTCAACACCGGAGACCTGACAATATCAGTTAACGTCCTCTACAACTACCTGGAGGCTAATGCACAGGTGCAGGCTGTTGCTGGTGTCATTAGTGGATGAGATGATGCATATCAATATAATGAGAAGATAATCGTATTGGCAGTGATTTTAGTAATGATTATAATTAAGGTGCCATGGGAGGACCTGCGGTATCTGTTTGGCGAGATCATGTATGGAGGACACATCACTGACGACTGGGACAGACGGCTCTGCAGAACATACCTGGAAGAATACATGCAACCCAACCAGGTTTGTTCAGGAGAGCAAAAGGACGAAGCAAGAAAATATGAAAATCATCCTCCCTTGTGTGTCTGATTGAGGCTGAGTGATGGCACATTCAGCTGTGTTGTAGCACAAAAGGTCCAAATGTAACTTGGCTTTGTTGCAGGCAGTACATGGCTGCCAAATTGAACTGTGTTTTTGGATCGCAAACTTGTGCCATTTTGGCTGAGAAGTAGCTCCAATTAGCAGCATTTTGGCTGCTTTCGGGCCAGAGACCGCACAAGTGAGCTAAGAGCGTCTGGCGACCACACATGCAGGACTTAGGCCCAGAAATTTTGGCCCCATGAGTTTGGATCATTTTATGCTTTGTTCTGTGTTAGAAAATAAAAAAGCAAAAACTTTGTTGTTTTCTTTCCTAGTTCGATCGGAAGCTGTCTTTGGCTCCTGGGTTTGTTGTTCCCTCCAACCTGGACTACCAGGTAACTAAACATAGGTACCATTTGAAGAAACGTTTTCTCAGAACTTGTTAACTTTCATTGTTGGATCTCACTACTAGTGAGAATTTAACTGGACCAAACAGAAGTATAACTCAATTCTGGTGTTTCTCTGTGGTTGTAAAACTCTGTGTCTCTGAATAAATAAAGGTTTAAAGTTTGATTCCCTCTCGGATCATCCTCACACTAAATATGACTGACTGTAAAGAACTTCAAATCAAAGTACTAAATGACCTGCAATGTTTTTTGCTTTTAATAAATGGCAATAATCTATGGATTGTGTTCATCATTCTTTCTTTCTATATGTCCAGGGCTACCATAATTTCATAGATGAGATGCTGCCCCATGAGAGCCCAGTACATTATGGGTTGCACCCAAACGCAGAAATCGACTTCCTGACAGTAACATCTGATAACCTTTTCCACACTCTGCTGGAGCTGCAGTCTCCTGATGCTGTAATGGGGGAGGGAGCCTCGCAGACCCTGGAGGAGAAGGTAGATACATCTACATGTTCATTTTAGTCCTCACAGGTTTTGTTTTAGTGTTTTGATTGTTTTCTTTTTGCCAGGAATAAAAAGTTTTCCTAGTGACTAAACCTATTCTCAAATTTCAGTCAAATTTTTTAAAATTCGCATACTCACATATTCCAAACATCTTTTCATTCTAATAATGACTGACTTTGCCTCTTGTCAGGTGAAAACTATTTTGGATGAAGTGCTGGAGAAGCTTCCAGAGGAGTACAACATGTCTGACATCACCTCTAAGACAGCTGAACGGTCCCCTTACATCCTGGTGTGCTTCCAGGAGTGCGAGCGCATGAACATGCTCATCTGTGAGATACGGCGCTCACTCAAGGAGCTTGACCTGGGACTCAAGGTGTGCCTATGCCTTTGTGTGTATTTGTATGTTTGCACACAATGGAGCTGTGTGTATTCATAGTGATATAATAGTTAAATATGTCTGTCTTAGGGTGAACTGGCAATCTCCTCTGAGATGGAGAAGCTGCAGACAGCCTTGTTCTTCGATTATGTCCCTGATACCTGGACCAAACTGGCCTACCCGTCCACCTACAGCCTGGCTATATGGTGTGTGAGTGTTTGTGTGTGTGTGTTGGTCTCTCTTAGTATGTGAATAGGTGTTATATTTAAAAAATGTGGGGAATGCGGTTTAGAAACCATGTTTTTGGTATGTTTTGTGCATAAACAACTGTATTTGTTGCATCAGTGTAGACATTTCATTGTTGCACACTGTCTGCAAAGGGCATTTAAGTTAGATTAACTCATCTACAATAACTGTAAGAAATGCTCATGTTATTTTTGTGTCCATGAGATTAACATTTTCCTAAGACCCTTTCCTCTCTCCTTGTGTGTGTGTGTGTGAGTGTGTGTGTGTGTGTGTGTGTGTGTGTGTGTGTGTGTGTGTGTGTGTGTGTGTGTGTGTGTGTGTGTGTGTGTGTGTCAGGTATAATGATGTGTTGCAGCGTTGTAAGGAGCTGGACAGCTGGACTCAGGATCTGTCTCTGCCCAGTGTCGTCTGGCTGTCTGGACTTTTTAACCCACAATCTTTCCTCACTGGTAACACACTGAAGCACACAGAAAAGAGCACAACCTGAGCCGGACTAAAATAATTTCACAACTGTCCCCTCCTCCTTTTGCTCATGAAGTGCTTCATCCCTTGTCTCCTCTGGCTCCTCTAGCTGTGATGCAGTCTCTGGCGCGTAAGAACGAGTGGCCCCTGGATAAAGTCAACCTGACAGTGGATGTGACCAAGAAGTTTAAGGAGGAGTTTAACCAGCCTGCCAGGGAAGGTGCATACGTATATGGACTTTACATGGAAGGTAGATATACACTGTCTTTCACTTCCTGTCTAGTAACATAGAAAGCCCCTTTTTTGTTACTTATAGCTAACTAACATACTTATTTTAAATGAAAGTAAGCAATGTTCAAATGTCCTCTTTTCAACCTCCCATTTTTTTTCTCTTCTTACAACCTTTATAACCCCCCACAGGTGCAAGGTGGGACACTCAGTCTGGTGTGATCACAGAGGCCCGACTAAAGGAGCTAACCCCTGCCATGCCCGTCATCTCAGTACGAGCTGTGCCCAATGACCGCCAGGAGACCAGGAACATCTACGAGTGTCCACTGTACAAGACCAAGATCAGAGGACCCACATATGTTTGGACTTTAAGCCTCAAAACCAAGGAGAGGCCTGCCAAGTGGGTGCTGGCAGGAGTCGCTCTACTGCTCAGTGTTTAAGTTTAGTTTTAAGATTCCACAAAGTAGGTGTGTGACAATGTCTGAAGAAGGAGATCTTTAGTTTAACTGTCATCCATATTGTCATAATTTCTAAAATTCACATTTACTGGAATATATACTCAACATGCACAGAGGGATAAAGGCTAACACTGGTAGAACAAATTCACAGGAATAGATTCAGTTTCTCTTCTTTTTATTGAAAAAAGATAAAATATACAGAAAGAAATGCCAAAAATTCACACACTAGATCACAGTTAGAACTGATCAAGTCAAAGCTTGTTTTGAACAAATCAAATCTATAAGCTACAAGGTTCTTTATAAGCAGGAAAAAAAAAAGTGCTGCCTCATTAGAGCGGCATTCAAGTGTGTTATTTTGTAACACTTGTACCTCTTACAGTATGTTACGCAGCAGTTTTAATAGCACATTAAATTACACAGGTGAAGTCATTCTGACAAAAAAAATGACAAGACAACCTCTAATTTATTTATGCTCCTTCCTACTTCACAGTACACGTGTGTAGTATTCATCCATTCAATAAAAAAATTTTAACAGGAAATGTGTATTAACCAGCTTTTTTTCAACTGGAGATCCTAATGCACATACAGTAGCTCAGGTATGTGCTAACAAGTCAAAATCTCTCTAGTTTGGCCTCTGTGTGTGTGTATTCCCATGTGTGTTCTCTGTGCGTGCATGTGTGTATGTTTGTGTGTTTTCTAGTCACTGTCAGACCAGTCAAGCTCCATCACGTCCATGGCTGCTGTTGCCATGTTGATCTTGGTTCCATGTCGCACGCTGCAGCTCTTGACAGAGTTCTGATTGGAGGAAGAGCGCATGCTCACCTGCACCCCCGAGTGACCCATGACCCCCACTTCACCTCTGATCTTTTGGCTGATGGCCTCGCTGAGGTCACCTCTGACTCCCTGGTGGACCATGACTCCCATGTCACTCCTGCGACCTCTGACCCCCACTTCACTCCTGACATTGTGACCTACGACCTTCATTACTCCCATGTCACCCATGTCCATGTCACCCAATCCCTCCATCTCCCCCATCTCGTTCATGTCTAAGGACAGCATGTCCCCAAAACTTCCATGGAGACCCTTAAACATGGTCTGGAGTCGTCCCCCCTCTATCCCTCCCTCAATCCCTCTGTCATCTAGCCTGTTACCAATCTTCTCTATCTCCCACCCCGCCTCCTTTTCCCTCTCTCCTTCCGCCTCTCCAAACCCACCTGAGAATCCTCGAACTATGGTGGTCACCCTGCTCCTCTGCATCCCACCTCTCTCCCTGTCCCCCTCCTCCCATGTCCTCTCCTCCCTCTCCACTACTCCACCAGGGAAGCTCCTGAGTGTCACCTGCACTCTTCCTCCCTCCAGACTCCCACTCTCATCTCTCTCTCTCTCCCTCTGACCCCAGCTTTTGTCCTCTAGGGTTCCCTCCTCCTCCTCGTCCTCCTCTCCGAACCTGCCCTGCAACCCTCGGAGCATTACGTGCAGCCTCCCGCTGTCGAGTGAACCCATCCCCCTCTCCAGCACCGCACTGCTCCCCCTTTCCGTGTCTCCGTTGCTGAGGGTCCGGAGGAGGCAGCTGACACCAGCGCTGCTGACTCCTGCACTGTTGGAGTCCTGAGAGTGCGAGCGGAAGAAAGAACCGGTGGAGCCGATCGACATTGGTGAGAAGAACTAAAGGAAGGAAAGGAGAAGAGTCAGGATCATCTAAAGGTATTATTTGATATGATACTTTAGCTAGCTGGTCAGATTTAAATCATTTTTACTTACTGGTGAGATGTTTGAGCGCTCCATTAGTAAGGAGGTTGGACTGGGAGACATGTTGGACCTTTCCATCAGCCTCTCCTCCCACAGTCTGAGCCTCCTCTCCCTCTCCTCCAGCTCCTTCTCTTTGGAGTAAAGTTCCCTCTCCAGCTTCCGAAGGCGCTCCAGAGTGGACTCGATTTCACATCTGTAATATGTGTAGACAGAATGTCGTGTCATCTATTGTAACTTTGTGCGTGTGGATGTGATCTGGTTTTAACAGCAACTTTACTGCAGCCGCTAAAGAACAAATGGCAGGTTTATTTTTAAAGGCTGTTCAGGGGACGAAAACAACCTCATGAATATATAAGTGGCATATTTGTGTGCTGATGAGAAGTTTTTCTGAGATCTTCCCATAGATGCCTCAACATAATCTACAATTTGTTTTGTTTTGTTTTTTTATGCATTGCATTGTGGAGAAGCTGTAGCTCCGATTCACTGCCAGCATTTAAAAGATTCTTCAGTTCTAAAACAGGTTTATTCCAGTTTCCTATTGCAGGCTACATGAAAAAACATACTGAGTTTACCAGACTGTCCTTGCAGAAAAAAACATGCAAAAAAGTTGGGCAATTGTCAAAAGTGTAGAGCATGTAGCTGCAGTACTGTCTGCTACCACAGGAGGTCACTTTGAAGTAACTAGCAACTGTCCATGAACCTGCATTCACAAACACAATCAGCTCTCACAGCCACTAAATATAGACAGATCTGACGCACATTCATACCTCCCCCTGTGTTCCTTCCATACCGCCCTATTCATTCATCCCGCCCCTTCACCTCCCTCACTCTGTCTCTCTCCTCCTCCTTTCCGCCTCCCCTTTCCTTGTCCTAAGTTTTTCCACCCGTACCCAAAACTTCACTCAGAATTGATTGCCTTGCTGTACTCGTGTTAGATATGCACAGAATCTCACACCTTATCTTCTCTGCTTCATCAATCACCTCACCCCCTCACCCCCACCCCGCTGAACCCCCATCATCTGTCCACTCCCACTCGCCCACTGTCCTTCCTGTTTCTCTCTTCTTCACAGTGTTTTAGATTTCACACGCAAACAACGCACCACTGCTTCACCCTAAGCTTCTCCTCTTCTTTAGCTTATACTTAATTTCTGCTACACTTCTCCCCCACTCCTCTGTCGTTCTTCCCGTGGTAGAGCGAAGGCAAAGTGGAGGAGTGGAGGAATCTCTTCCATGGAAATGTTCCAGAGAGCTTATTATAGACTGAAGTAGAGCACAAGGTCACACATTCAACTTGTCTCCTGAGCTTTAGAGTTCACAGAACTGTGTATGTATATGTGTGTGTGTGTGTGTGTTAAGGTGCGTGTACGTGCGTGTATCCGTGCATGTGCATGCTGGCATGTGTGTGACTATGTTTAATTTATGTGCATGCATATTAAGTTTTATTTGGAGTACAGTAAACCACAGGCTACATTTGTCATTCTGACAAGAGACCAAGACTTGTGTTACTGTGTGCACACTGAAAATGACAGGAGATGCCTCTATCGAAGACACAGTGCAGACACATTCAGTGTACAAGACTGTATTTGTTGTGCGTGTGTGTGTGTGTGTGTGTGTGTGTGTGTGTGTGTGTGTGTGTGTGTGTGTGTGTGTGTGTGTGTGTGTGT
>JAQMCX010000008.1:9305688-9332529 GCA_029814765.1 Acanthurus leucopareius | reverse complement strand
CAGTTATTTTTTCAGATGCTGAGATGGTAATAAGTCATCACAGCTCGTTGTGAAAGAGAGAAGCACATCATGAACTGGGAAAGGCCCAGGGTCACTGAACTGGAAACCAGCAGGCACCAGTGGGGGATCAGGGAGGCAGTAAACTGGGAGGAGGGGGCAAACGTGGCGTCTCACACCTGAGATGAAGCCCCACATCGACTGTCAGGGGGCAAGTTCGTCCCACAGCTTCAGACAGGACGAGCAAACCTGTGAAAACCAGCTGACAGGATGTGACATCATCACGTGACATCATCATGTGACTCTTCTGAGGAAAACATCAGGACGTCAGACGATAAAACATGTCAAAGCTTGAGGAAAGTTGGCTCACCGGTCTGTGATAAGAATGATTAAGGTGCTTGATGTTCTTTGTAGAACTCTGAGGAACATGTGAGTGGAGAACGATGTTGACAGAAGCTGCAGATTCTCCTGAAAATTCACCCCAAAGTCCTAAAATCATCTCAGTAAGCTGAGACTCGACGGGTTCTTTCATTATGAAACAACACGGCGAGGAGCTTTACAGCCTCACTGCTCTTCCTCTGAAGATTTCACTGTTTTAAATATCTTTCTTTTCTCTCTCCCAACACCTCCAAACACCCACCACTCCTCCATCCATCCTTCCTTCCTTCCTTCCTTCCTTCCTCTCTACCTTTAGCTCCTCTGAGGACGAAGCCGAATCCTTCGCTCTCTCTCTTCTGCAGCACCGCCGTCTTCTCCTCGATCACATAATCACTAACAGAGAAAAACCACAAACACACGTTTATCACGGCACGTTCAGAGCGACGAGACGACACGAACCCACAGACGGCGAAGGAGGAAGTACTCAGATACTCCAGTAAAAGTAATCAAACTACACCTCAGAGTTGTGATTCAAACACTCAGGACGTGAACGTTGTTCAGTCCTCATCGTGTCGTTCTGCCTGAAGTTCTTTTCTTTTTTAGCATTAAAGGTTTTTCTCCACAGATCATAAACAACGTTTGATGATTTTCTCTAATAAAGTGAATCATTATTATTCAAAATGGTGCCTGATTATTTCAGTTCTCTCATTTAAATCACTTACATGTTAATACATTTACAAACTTAAAGAGATACGATTATTTGTGTGTGATGTTTTATCTGTTCAGGATTTATACAATTAAATATATCAAATATTTATTAATGATTGATAATTTAATTGAATAAAAAAATGTGGCATTTAACTAACTGGGAAATAAGTGAATGATTAAATTACATTAATTACATAAATTATTCAATAAAATTAAACATTTTATATCTAATGTTTATCTGTAGTTTCACCATGAACTTTAAAGAAGATGTTTTAGTGCAAAACAGAAATTTTCATCAAGATAAATAAATGTTTATTTATTCATCTTCTTAACTGCTGATTATGATGTTTGAGGCAGATCTTCCATCTGCTGTTCATGTCAGTAAATCAACCAATCAAATCTCTGCAGGTGTGCTGACAGATCAGTTTTGGCCTTCAGGTGTAATGACGGTGTTTCACCTGTAGGAGGTGTAGTTGTCATAGGATCCCACAGTGTAATGTCTGAACAGTCTCTTGGTTCGGTCTTCTCTCGTCTCTGAAACGTTCGAGGACACAAAGAATAAACAGTGAAAATACACAAACTTCTCATGTTGTATTTGACACGTGAACGTCTGACACGTGAACAAACAGAGTTCGTGTGTGAACGTGATCGTTAACGTGATCGTTTACCCAGTCGGGGGTCGTACTGTCTCATCTGAACTTCTTCCACACAGTCAGCAGGAAACCAACCGGTTCTTCCCTTCACGCTTCCTTCCCAGAATCCTCCTTCACCGATGGACAGAACTGTAAACACACAGACACACACACACGGTCAGTCTGACCCCACACACACACACACTGTGGTTTTACTACAAGAGCTGGCCCCCCTGTCTGACCTTTGACCCTCTCTCCTCGGTGCAGCTGAATCTCTCCGGCCCCCTGGGGGACGTGGGACCGCGTGGCGATGAAGGTGCGTCCCGGTACGGCGCTGTACAGCCTCCTCTTCCTCATCTGGGGGGTCAGAGGAGGGGAGGCGGGGGGGCTGGTCTCCACATGGCCTCCACCGCTCGGGCTGCAGACAGACAGGTGAGAGACAGACAGGTGAGAGACAGACAGGTGAGAGAGAGAGAGAGACCGGTTCGGATGCCGTCGTCAAGCCAACGACATCAGCGATGATGCAAACTACGCCGACGCTACTTTTAATTACATTACTTTTGTAACTAAACCAATGCTGGCTCGTCACTGAAGTACAGAAGTACTGTACTCGATTACTTTCAGTAATAGTGGACAATAGGATGCCATCACATACCAACCATGTGTGTGTGTGTGTGTGTCAGAGTCTGTGTGTGTGTGTACCTCCACTGGTCCTTGTTGTGCAGGAAGGAGTTACACTGGTCTGGTAGCCTGCTGTCATTAGCCATGGTCTCCAGGGTTACAAGCACCTGTTTGAACTGTGGGCGCTCCTGTAGGTACATGTAAAGAGACAAGATGAAATAACCAGCTGATACACCTGTTTTTTATTTATTGTAAAGGACACAAGCAAGGGCACAAGAAACTTTTTTTAGAAGATTAAACACTGTCAGTTTAGCTTACCTTTGGGTCTGCTTGCCAACATTTCCTCATCAGCTCAGCAAAACTTGCTGGACAGCTGGTAGGGATGGTCAGCCTCTAGATAACCACACACACAAGTCCGTGCAAACACAAAATCAAAAGTTTTTACTTTCAACAGAAAGGTCATATTGGACCACCTTAATGTTAGGATACTTAAACCTACTGAAGACTATTTAAAGTTAAACGCATGGCTTCAAATCTTCTGTGTCTGTCTAATCATTAAATATTTAAATCTAATAAAGCAATCATCAAAATTCAAAAGAGACTATGAGTTTACAGCCAAGTTATCAGTTTTGTAATCCTGTGTGAAGCACAGTGGGGCTTCACTACATGCTAACATCAGCATATTAAATTGCTCATAATAACAGTGCTAGCATGCTAATGTTTGACCATCATAGTTGTGTGTGTTAACATGCTAGCATGTTTTAATTGGCAGTAAACACATTAGACCCTGATGGGAATGACATTGGATTTCTGAGTATTCTGTCATAAACTTCAGTATCGGATCAATAAAAAAAAATGACCCGATGATCGAGCTATTGCACAGCAATACATTGATATTATATCAATATCCTGTTTGGAAATGAGATATTGTCATACATTTTGGATATCATTATATTGCAAGTTTGCTTTAGTATTGTCTTTTGGCAAGTATAAAGGCTGCGTCACAGTAAGGTGATGTCATTTTCTGAGCTAACTAGACTGTTGTAGCCGCTCTTGTATTTGCCTTTACCCTCTTATTAAAAAAACCCACTTTGTTGTGCACCAGTTGTCATCCCTACAATAAATAAACAACATGGATATTTAGGGTGTGTGCTCAAAAAAAATTTGGATATGTAATTTTTTTCTCATTGCCCAGCCCTAGATGGCGCTGCATGAAAAGTCATGGGATCATCAAAGTTACGACAGTAAATGTAGAGGAGAAACAGCGATGTTTGTACCAATTCAAAGACAATTCATCCAATAATTTTAGACATTTAACTGTGACACAAAAGTGTCCGTCTGGTGGTAAAAATTACAGGATCAACACATTAATTGAGGTTTATCGTTTCGGCAGCATGAAAATCTACCATATTTGATGACAGCCCATCCGGTAATAGCCAAGGCAGTTCATTTAAAGCCTGAATGTGAACCTTTCGATGGCACTAGAGGTCACTATGTGGCTAAAACCATTTTAAGGTCCTGTTTTAATTTTACACTCATTGACTCCACTAATGTGCTTCATGGGCTCTGTGTGGGTGTGGTATTATTAGATTTGATTGACAGTGGCCTGGAAGAAAGGGCAACCAGCCCAAACTCACAGCTGTGTCTCATTTTGGATTAAATTATTCTAAATCCTGATTAGTTCTCAGAGGAGAGTGACATCAGCAGAGGTCTCACCCACCTCAAACCAGCGAAAACAGTTCAGAAAATAACCAAAAACTGTTTTAACAAGACAGCAAGCTGTTCTAGCAGAGAGTTTAAGGGATGTTTGTTTATATATTTGAAGTTATAAATCACAGTACCGTCCAATAGTTTCTTTATCAGTTAATCATCTGTTCATTGTACAATCTACACTCCATCTACTTATGAGCCTTAATGGGTAAATGTGAAAAAGCCTGACTCCCTGTTTTTTGTTATGATGCTTCTTTTATATATTTATATAATTTGTAAATGGCAGTAACATCACTTCTACACCATGCCATTAGGATAATGTCCCCACATTAAAGATTCCCTGTCGTGATCTAAGGACTGAATGAGCCTGGACAGCTCCATGGTACAGTGCAGTAAATGGAAACAGTTTTCTCTGGGGATTAATCCTAAAATATCACCAACTCTGAGTGGAGAGAGGGCAAGCAAGAGGGTCAGGAAGAGAGGTATAGCAATGGAGGGGAAAATCAGAGGGAGACTGGGAAAGGGAAAGAGAGACATAGTGAGTGAGTTATTTAGGGAGAGTATTTTGGAGATTAGCCAACAGCTACGCAGGAATCAAGTTCTCTGAGTCGTTTGTTGGCCCCCTGTGTTTGTGTGTGTTTCTGTGTGTTTGTTGACAGGAATTCAGGCAAGTCAATAACTGAAACACACAGACTGTATAACAATCATACCCATCTCCCATAAACCTCTTGAGACAACCATCCCCGCACTGTAACCCCCTCCTCGTCTCTCTCTCTCTATCTCTCTCCCTCTCTCTCGTAAAGGCTTTAGCCGGGGGGGGGGGGGGGCCCCGGGGATCTGGCTGAGCTCCACTGCTGTGTATCCAAGCCTTACAAGAGCAGAGAACTGACATCAGGCCTAAAAATACTCAGCCTCACCAGCTCGCAGTGGAAACCATGAGAGCATCGCATTGTTCCTACAGCCTTCTCAAACTCTGGTGGGTCTACATGCTGACTGTGTGCTCAGGAAGGTGTGCTTACACGTGTGTGTGTGTGTGTCTGTGTGTCTGTGTGTGTATGAGTGTATGAGTGTTAGTGGGTTACCTCTTGTTTTTCCACCACCAGCCATGCAACCTGCAGCCCTTCAAAACCCTTAAAAGGAACCTCCCGAGTCAGCATCTCCCACAGCACCTGGCCACAGAGCACATTGTGTTGATTCATGCAGACAGACATGATTTCTGTGATGTGCCGGTGAGAGAGCCAAATACTTCAGGGTTTGTTTTTGTTTTATGTGTCTCCCCTGAACATTTGTGGAGATGTTTTCTGAGGAGCTCTACGGAGCAGGACAATAAGTAGAGCAGACTAAAAAACGTAGAATTTTTACTTTCAGACGTCACTACAGACTGTTTAAAACACTCAGGGCTACATTTCGGTTGGTAGCAAAAGAGAATAGTGGTTGCCTTGCAACTGGGGTTGCAAAGGGTCGGAAAAATTCCATAAATAATCCATTGCAAGTGAATCTGAGGAATCTTGGAATTTTTGCACTATTTCAACATAAAAGTCATAATCCTTTTAATAGAGATTTTCCATTGGTGGAGAAAACTCACAAAAAAGCAACAGTAGGTCTTTTAGTTGAAAGAAGGCCTATTTAATTGAACGATTACCTTACACAGCATCCAGCAGAGCACTCTTCAGTCACATAAACAGAGTCATATTCAACAACTATTTAGTAGGACTTAAGTGAAACTACAATCCTCTGCATAATGTGTCATTCCATCACACACAGGTCACACGATTGCACTTGCACTTATTTAAGTTGAACTCCTCTAATTTGTTTATCTTTTTATTTTAAATTAAAAGGTTTTCAAATATGTCTGCTCATATAGTAATGTCTGTGTTTGTCTGTATACAACCTTTTAAGTACCGCCTCTGCAAAAAAAAAAGACAATTCCATTGCTAATTCCATGGAAAGCTTCCTGGAATTCTGCAACTCATTGTCCAATACTGATAATTGTACAGAACTGCTGACTCACCACACCATAGGAGTAGGTGTCACAGGTCTCAGAGACAGGCAGGCTCTGAATGACTTCAGGAGCCATCCAAGGGAAAGTGCCCACAACCGTCATGTGGGTGGTATGGGACAGGAACTTAGACGCCCCAAAGTCACAAATCTGTAATCCCAGCAGACAGAGCAGTGAGGAAAAAACAAAATCTGAGGAAAAATGCTAACGTGTAAATCACAAGACCGCTGTTACGAACCTTCAGCACTTTGTCTGCTGTCATCACCACTGAAATGGAGAGAGCAGAGATACTGTCAGAGCTGTGTGACGTTAAAAGCAGCTGTGATGAGAGAAAGAACAGAGTTTCGTGATGAAGGTCATGTGTTACCGTTTCGTGACTTGAGGTCTCTGTGAATGACTTTGACTGGAGCTTCTGCATGGAGGTAATGCATCCCTGTGATGAGATCAAGCATTAATAACTGATTAAAAAAACTACTGCCTTTTGATGTTTTAGTTAAATTTCCTCCAGATTTGAGTGCAATTTAAACTGTAAGAGATTTTGGCTCACTTTCAGGTAAACTCCGAAATCCACTGGAAGAGGTGGGGTTCAAAAACAGGCTCAAAGCTGCACTATTTTAGTAACAATGTTTTGTTTTGAAATCTAGATGGGCAAAGTTCTCTTTTTTTGCTTTTTGTGCTGTAATAAACATAACAAATGTAAACATATAAATCTAAAGTACATATAAAAGTCATGTTTATAGGCCTGTAAAAAGTGTCAAAGTGCTGCTTTAAGACGACATTTACGACTGTTTAAGTATGAGGGGAAAGTAAAAATGTGAATAACATGATCAGTATCATTTGGAAAAAAGAATCAAGGTTGTTCAATTACTTTCAAACCAGTGAGAAACGTTTTAATAATAAAAATGTCCATCTGTTGCTGCTTAGTAATCAGTAAGATGTTTGATGATTTTTCTTTCCTCTGATGTTTTAAAATCTTATATCTGACACATTTTCTATTAAGTATATTTGCAGTTTAATTTAATTCTATATTTTGCAGCAGTTAGTGGCTGCAAGAGCCACATGGAAACTTTTTAGTGTTGAACAAACACAAGTTAGTGATTAAAAGGTGAAGAAGAAGCTGTGTAAACTATTAACTCCAGAGTAAGTGTGTTACAAGACACTGGTTAGTAATTGGTGCTCCTTGCTCTGAGCTGCTCGATACCACAAGCTGAGTGTTTGAACAGAGACACAGAGATGTGTGTTGATGTTATTATCATCGTTCCTTCAGCTGTACCTTTGGCGATCTGTATGGCCCACGTCATGATCTGCTTCATGTCCATCTCCTCACTCTGCTCACTGGAAAGGTACTCATACAGAGAGCCTTCACTAGCGTATTCTGTAAGAACACAGGCATTGTTCACTACAGGAGAACAGTTCAAACAAAAACTACTTACTTTTATTCAATGTGACCATGTTTGTTAACTGAATGCTGACAGATATGTGAGCAGACTGCATTTAACCTGTCACACAGGAAACATCTATTTCAGTTTGATCTTTAACAGCTGCTTATTAATGGAAAAAAATATCCACTTTAAAACGCAGTTACAGCAGAGATCACCACACATTTAAAACCGACTACGGCGCTATACAACCCTGATTCCACAAAAGTTAAATGTAAATAAAACAATGCAATAATTTGTAAATGTTACCCACAATATATTTAATGTGATCCTGAACCCATGTAGTAATTTTTATTTTTACAAATCCAATGGGTTGAAATTAGCCTCACTTGTGCTTTTGACCTACTGAGCCTTTACAGATGAACCTGTTCACCTGTGGAATGTTTTTTTTTTTTTTATCATTTCACAACTTTTTTGGGTTTCAAATTCATATCCAGCATACGCTCACAAAAATCAAGGAAGTTGATGAGGTTTAACATTAAATGTATTGTCTTTATACTGTTTTTTAATCCAAAATATCTCAAGAATAATGACTACATTATCACACTACATTTCATTTATGTTTTCTAGACAGTCTCAATCTCTGTTGGAATCTGAGTTGGAATTTTATAGGCATGTAGACAAAACCATGACCTGTTAAAACCCCTTCCATCATGAATGACATTTGCCTCGGTTCTCAAAAATCACGTGAGAAAAGTCACACACAGTTGAGCACTGCACACCTCGCAGAGAAGCTAGCTCCAAACATTAAAGCACTGACTGTCTAATCCAGATTATCTCTGGACTTTGGAACATTTCCTATTTTTCTGTTATGTGTGACAATTCAAAGAGACAAGCAGAAGACAGGATAATGTCTGGTGAGTAGAACATGAAGAAAGCTGTCCTGTCAAATGGCTTTAAAGTGCATTTTTCTCGCATGAAAAATTATTTTGCCGAACATTTTTTTTGTGTCTACTGTACTTTTTTATTTTTAGTAAGCGTCAGGCTCGATTAGACTCAGCTTCAGATAGAATTATTGCTGGACGGGCCTGTAGTGGCGTGTCCATGCTTTATCTTAACCATATGACCCCTTCCAGGATTACAACTTCAGCCAAACATGCTGGTCTCAGTTACAAATGTCCTGCCAGGAAACACAGCAACAACCAGAGCTCAGAGTATACACCGATACTTCAAAACACACACATAAACACCATCAGAGCATGTGCTATCCTGTCAGCAATGGCACGTCCAGAATCAAATACACACAGATAAAGCTAATTTACACCTCCACATTGTGTAGTTTTGTATCAGTTGCGACCCTAACCCCCTCATGCCTCAACTTAAACATTGACCTGACTTAACCTGATGTTGCTTATAATAACAACATTTTCATTTGGGAAGCCTTTTTTAAAAAAGATACCTTCTACTGGAATGAAATTAGGAATAAACTGTCACAACCATAAGTTCATGCTGTGTGTTTTAGTGAGGCCGTCTGAAAGGATACATGGATTTTACAAAACATACAAGCACGCACACACACACTCACACAAGGGCTTGGGGTCTGACCTGTGACAATGCCATAGTTGGGAGACTCCAGGACGGCTCCATAAAACTGAATGATGTTCTTATGACTCAGGACACTAAGAATCTCAGCCTAGACAAAGAGACGAGAAAAAGAGAAACAGAGGATTTGAAAAACTTTTAATAGCATTCTCCTTTAGTTCTCCAGTATCTGACACTGGCAAGAGAACATGACCGTTAAGAAAATAAAGTGTAAATCATTCCAGATAGACTGTAAAGTTGCGTGAAGTTACAGCTTTTGACTTGTTATCCAGTTTAAAAGTTGTTCCTGACAGTGATGCCTGGCCTGAGGTCTGAACCTCTTTCATACCACAGGGTGAGTCTCCAAACGTTCCACACTGCAGTGACAAACATGCCATTAATCTGAACTGACGTGCAGGTCATACCCTCAGTGTATGTGGAATATGTAACTGTTTCCAGGCAACATAACAACTAACCATCAGTTATAAAGAAATCACCCAAAAAAAATGCAAGATAACACTATTTTTTTTTCTTGATAAGTTTTTTTTTTTTTCCCAAAAAAGAAAAATTAATCTTATCATTTTTATTCCCATCATATTTTCCATGTGTGAGGTAATCCATTTCCACAAACAACACTCTTGTGTGCATGCATTTAAACCTGCAGGTTTACTTTTGTAAATGCAGCAGAGTACATTTACTTAAGTATTGTACTTATGTACAATTTTGAGGTACATGTACTAAGTGTTTTTATTTTAAACCACTAAATACTTTTTCTACACTGTATTTCAGAGTGATATATTGTACTTCACTGGTGTACTTTATTTGACAGCTATAGTTGATCATCTGGTAAACATAACACTAGCAGAGGCCATTCTGTGTGAGCACCTGTACTCTTGATACTTAAAATACCTCTTAGCTGTTTCTAATGTGTCTCTACTCAGCTTATTTAAACATATAATAATAATATGTGATCTCTGCCACTAGATGCCTCTAAATCTGAACAATTAAAACAAAAGATATTGTTTAGTTAAATCGTGAAGGAGCAAGGGATCATGGGATTTGTTTATCTTATTGTTTAACAGTCACCATTGAAGGTGAAAATCTATTTGGCAAAATGTTCCACCACTGTGTGAATGTTGATCCAAAGATCCAAGTTAAAATATGAGTTTAATGTTCCCTGGTTGCTCCAATCCACGTAAAGTGCTGCAGAAAAAAGGTTCACTAAGCTACAGTTATTCCACAATCCATCAATTTGTATTTACATATGAACTGTACACTCACTTTTATGCATGTCTGCCCACCCTGCATGTGTTTGAATGCAGATATGAGAAAGTGAGTGTGCGGGAAATAAGTCGAACGACAAATCAAACTCTGATCCTCCTGTGAGTCCCTAAAGCCGGCCCCATGGGGAGACTTTACATTGTTTAAATCTGTTGCCACAACAATAACATTGTGCCCGATTCACCCATGGGTCACCCTAACTTCTAACAGTTTCCTGACACTGGGCCATTAGCCCCGTATCAGCCCAGTATTAATAACATGGAAGGAAATTATGTTTGGATTACCAAACATCGTGGGGTCAAACTCGTGGAGAAACCACCCGGCCTTGAAGTGCAGAGCATAAAGCTCGGAATGGCCACACACCTCGCCCTGACACACAATGGGAGGAACAGGGGGAGTGCTGGCATAAATGAAACCGCTCCATCCACAACGAGATGGAGGAGGAGGAGGAGGAGGAGGAGGAGGAGGGGGACGAGGAGAGGTATGTTTAAGATAAACACATGTTCAACAGCAGACAACAGGGGGAGGAGGGGAGGAAGGGGGTTATGGGTGTAGTGTCCAAGAAGAATCTAGGAAACTAGTGGAAACTGATTCATGTTGAAGTTTAGAGCAGCAGCACTCTGACTCCTAAAATGATGTGTCTGTGCAGCAGAAGTGTATGATTTCTTTGTGACGTGTATGTGTTTGTTTGTGTGTGTGTGTGTGTGTGTGTGCGTGCCTTACCTCTTTGTCAATCTTCAGAAGCTTCTTCACAGCCACTTCCTTATCCTGTGAAATCCAGAGGGCTCTGTAGACGCTCCCAAAGCTGCCTCCTCCACAGTTCTCATAGAAGAGCAGGTCCTCATGCTTTATCTGCACAAACGACGAGCCAGGGGACGACATGGCATACTGACTCACACGCACTCAGACACACACATATACACACACACACAAACACACGGCCCGAAAAGTGTGCACGATAAAACACCGGCGCTGTCGACAAGTATACAAGTTACAAATCCGCACAGAGTGAGTGAAGGACAGGAAATAAAGGCGGACGGGGTGGTTTTCTCCACAGGGTCCGAGTGGATGTTGTCAGTCAGCAGAACAGATTGTCAGAGAAGGAAGCAGAAAGTGCTGGAAAGAGAGAGAGAAGTTTGCTCCCCGTGAGTCAGAAAAAGTGGAAGCCCCCCTCTGTGAATACTAGACAAGGTATTACATTGCCAGATAGTGGTGATCTGGTGTAACTACAACACAGAGCATACACACACACACATGGACAGAGCGTGAGGATGAAGGGGAGGTGAGTGTCTGAGTGTGTGTAAGTTACAGTTTGCAGTCAGTGTGCGTGCAGTCTGCTTGGAGCAGACACACTGTTCAAATATGGTCACTGGCATCCAGGGCATTCCTTCTTCCTGGATAACTGTTGCTATATAAAGCTCTCCATACACTACACACACACTACACACACACACACACAGATATACAGCTTTGGCCTATGGCGTGTCAGACATAATAAATCAGTTAGCAACAAGGGTGACTGCCACAAATACCTAAATCAGTCGCTCACACACTCTGTATCTAAAAAAAACACTCGGAGCAGGAACCGTGTGTTACTCAACCTGACAGGAATGACCCAGTGACATCATCAAGCAAGATAGCCATGCTGACATCACCGAGTAGGGACAGGTGAGATCAGCTCAGGGAAGCTCGGTAGTTGACAGTAAACAAGTGCAAGAGGAGACTTAATACTGATTCTTCAGATGAATAAAACATGACTAAAACTGTGAAGGCCTGCGTGCAGCTGCCAGAAGCTACAGTGACTCACTGCAACTCATAATACAGAAGTGTTGGATAAAAGAAACATCAGCAAAGGAATTTTAAATGTGGGGCTCTAGATTTGTGCCTCAGCACCAAATTAAAGTGGTTCTTTCTCTGGGGAGCAGGCATGAGTCCAGAGTGTACTGATCATTTAAAAAATATTGTTTCTCTGCAAGTGGAAGTTTGTCACAGATGGATGATGTTAGAGAAAAAAAATAGGTCACGTGATTTATGCCCATCATTCAAATTAAAAAAAAGGTTCCTCCTCTAAGAAACATGAGCATCTGTGTCAAATTTTGTAGTTATCTATTAACTTATTTTTTTTGTTTTATAGTTGATTATTCAAGCTGCTGGTGGTGCCAGATTAAAGTTTACATAATGACCTTGAATAATATCAAATCATCAGGGAAGCACGAGAGTCATTACAGCAGAACTTCCCCAGAAAATTACCTACTTTTAATCCTCAGTTTGCATGCAAAGATTTATTTTTATGTTTTATGTTTAAAGTCATAAATAGATTTGCAGAAGGAGAAATGTCAGAGTACTTAATCCAGATAGGTCATACTTAAATAGTTTAAAAAGGAAAGGCTAGTCTCACAATTCAGTGTTGCACCTGGGCAAATCTAGGGACTTAAAAAAGACAGATGAAAAGAAAAACAGTAAAAGTTAATGCAGCAGAGAAGATATCAGGTCAAGCTCCAAAAATGATGGATGCTCCAATATTTTGTCCAATGATGTTGCTCAGTAGCATCTTTAATAAGACCCTTCCTGACAGGCAGAAATCAACATCTTTCAAATGAGTCATCCGCCATTTTAAACAGGCTTCCAAAACTTTAAAGTTATGTCACCTGAGTAACCTCAGACTTAACGTCCACCTTCAAAGCTACAAAAAACATTTTAGATGTTTTCACAAGCTGAATAGCACCCCTGCTTGAAGATACTCAAGTTAATTTGAAATTAGAAGTTACATTTTGATGTGCCTGAGTTCACATTAAAAGGAAAACTTAAAAACTCCAAATTTCCAAAAGCATGTATCACCAATAGATTTTGTTGTTATTATTATTCACATCACAATCTGCAGTCTCTTTTCCAATTGAAAAGACTGTACTGAAGAATGTCATCAAAGCATGAGCACTGTTAAATTAGCTATTTTTATTTACAAGGCAGACCACACATACAGTACAGTAACAGGCTGCTCTGGGGAAAGCCAGCCTCACAGCAGTTCTCGACACACATCATCACGTCAAAAGCTCCTGAGATCAAAGGAAAAAATTAATGACAGATGTCAAAAAAAAATTAACACTCAAAATCTACACCCACATATATATAAAAAAAATAATAAAATCACAGGGACTGATCGCGACTGGTTGAGATGAGAAGATTCCCCCTCAAAGTAGAAGTTGACTCTGCATCCAGGATCAGTGCTTCCAAATCAAAGACCCATGATTTGATTTCACAGCTGAGCTCAGAGCAGCTCACACCAAGCAACTTCATCAACTAGAATGATTCATGTTCTTCAGAAGTTGAACTCCAGTGCAAAAATAAAACGCAATACTTTTGTAACAAATTTGAAACACTGTTTTGCAATACCATTAGGGCTTTAATCCAACTAATACTCTGTTAGTAGCTTTGAATTGTCTGACTAGTTAAGGGACACCGATATTTACCTAAAGGACATCAAATCCTAAAGACTGACTTGGATATAATCATTTATAAAGTAAATAAGTACTTTCAGATTTCATATTAAATGTTTTTGTATATTCAGCAGGGAGTCTGGGTTACTATGGTTTATGGGTTGTTCTGTGTTTTCTGTCTATGAGTAGGACCATCAGGAGAGTAAGATTTGCTTTACAGGCAGGTACAGTAACATATTGTAAACTAGGGCTCATTTGGGGTAGCACAACATTACAGGACATTCAGATAGAAATCCACTGTATAGAACACAAAGCCTATGAAGTTCAGTCATGCAGGATATTGATTCCAGTTCTATACATTACAGTTCTATCTAACAGGTCCCAAACAGTAACAGCTAGCAGGGTTACAACCCTCCGAGACACGGCGACATGAGAGCAGCTGAACAGTTTCTGCCCAGGAAGAAGAGGCGTTTAATGGCACAGTAGAAGTCCTTGATCCATAATAATCCATTACAGAGCTCAAGTCATTGACGGTTGTGATTTGCTACTAAATGACCAGTTTTGTTGAATAATTTTCTCTAGGTAGTGTGCGTGTGTGTGTGTAGATGTCAGTATGATGTCATGTGTGCGTGTTTTTAAGCTAACGTCACAGAGAAGGCGATGGTGGTGGAAGATTTGGAGCTCATGTCCTCCGAGGCTCCAGCCTGTAGGACTGCTGCGTCAGCCCCCTCTGGTTGTCGATCACACAGAGTTTCCTCACATAACCCCGGACGTCTGCTTGGTTTTTGTTGGGTTGGCATATGTCAGGATCTAATGCAGCAAGGGAGGAAACAGAAAGAATGTAATGAAAAGATATGTGCAGAGCCAGAATGTAAATGTGACATAAGTGTGCTGATAAGTAAAGAGCAGACTTACTAAACGGTTGGCTTCTACAGTGCCTCACTTGCCGAATTGCGTTAGCTATTATACGCTGAAGAGATAAAGATAAGAGACTCCTAAAATATTACATTAGTCTTAAGTGGAAAGCAGTATGGCAGGTAAAATATATATCCCTAAAAAGAGCAATTTACCATTTTAATGTGCAAAGAAACTCACCATTTTCTCAAAATTGACCATACTGTCAATGAAGGTTTTGTTGCCTTCATGTGTAAACGTCATATCTGTGAACAAATAAGTTGAATTTAAGCCATGTTACTCAGAGAGCTTATTCATGTGATAAAGTGACTGAGGCATTCTTAAAAGAGATGTAGAGTGTGTGTCTCTAAGATGTAGAGCTGTCATGTTGTCTGTCTTTTCGTGGTCAGTGGTTGTACCTTTAAGAAGGAGGGGCATGAAGGGGATGATTGGCGGTTCCAGTTTGGTGACGGTGAGTCGGTAGGACCGGTGGTTTCTTGAGGGGTCCTGTCACCAAACAGAGAAACTGTCAATTTTCAAGGCATATGGAACCCAGTTCAACCACATTACGAGAAAAATACAGCACCTTTCTTTAATTATCCATACAGCTGTGCAGGTACTTTTGGTTTTATTCACCTGTCTCATATACAAGTGGTAGAATGTAGCGAGTACAATTACCCAAGCAGGTACCAAAGTACATGTTTAAGGTACTTGTAAATTACTCGAGTATTTTGTGCCTCCCTACTTTGACTCCACAATATTTCAGAGAGAAATATGGTAGTTATTACATTACTACAATTATATCGTTATTGTTACAGCTCAACAGATGTAAGGATTTGTGAGCAAATATCCAACTTTTACATTAATATAAAAATAATAATCTAATGATCAATATCTATTAGTCACCGGGGACTTTTTGTCCCGCATTAAGAACTTTAACTTTCAAATACTCTAAGTTACATTTTCATAATTAAGTTTACATATTTTTACTTACAAAGAGGGTAAAGAGACTTTCACACAACTCACCATCATACTCTCAAACTCAGCGTAGAACTTCTTAAACTTTGTGGGAAGTTTCTGCCAGGAAAAACAGAGGATTTTAGTACAGCACCTCAGTGAACCTTGGGTGTTTTCCACTGTTGCTTAAGATCTTGATGTAGATTAAACGAAGTTTACCTCCCATGTTTGGCTCAGTCTGCTGACAGCAGGGTTGCTCATCCCCATAATGATGGCGAAGAAGGAATTCAGGTTCTTAAACTCCCGACAGCTTTAAACAAACACACAAGATACGAAGTGTATGGAACTAAAATTTCCAACCTGCATCAGATAAACTCTCTATATAAGTGCATGTGTGCAAACCAGCATGCATATGAAGTGTGTGACAGACCTCAGCAGGTCCTACTCACTGTGCAGCTATCTTAATGAACTTCTTGAGGAGCTGGACTCTCTTGCTGAGCTGCCCGCAGAGGCAGACCTCAGTCACCACCCACAGCTGAACCTGGTTGAACCTGCGCAGGAACAGGTCCAGATTGGCTGTGGTTCTCCTAAAGCTCTGCCGGCCAAACGTGTGGTAGAGCAGCTCATGCTGTGGAGAGGAGGGAGGAGACATGAGGGGGAGCAGGTTTAGAGTTAATCCAGCTGACAGGTCCTGCCATCCTGCATCTATCAGGCCTTCATCCTGCAGGGGTTTTTTTCTTACGATTGAACAATGATGCAGCTTCAATCTCTTCATTTCAAAGTTTTTAAAAAAAGGTCCTCTGCAACTCTGTGCACTCTTTTTAAAGATTCTATTACTGGCGTGCAGTGAATTTTAGTGTGTGTGTTTGCATGTGTGATACCTCATGCACGCAGCTGAAGAGCTCCCAGTCAAACATGGTCATTTGATAAGCCAGGTCCTTAGAGCTCATCAGCTCAAAGGTTGACATGGAGCCTGCAGAGGGGCCCTCCTGGTCTGGAAGAGGAGTCTGAGTCACATGGACACAAATACACACATTTGCTCTAGTTAACAGCACGTAAAAAACACATTTAGTACAACTGCACACACGAAATAACCGAACTTATTGTAGTTAAGGCATTTTTATACATTTAGCTTAATGTATAAAAATGCATAAAGCTTATGACAATACACATAGGACTGTTAAATTAGTGCTCACTGCTTACTTTTCCTAATTACTGCTGACTGCTCACTACAACTACTTATTTTACGACATGAATGTATTACTTCACTGTTATAGTGTAATCACAAAAGAGTGCATGATGGGCATTACTATAAAGCCTTGCAAATATAGGCAAACAGGGGAAACACTTGTCTCTTACCAGACTGTTGAGCTGGTCTCGAGGACAAGCAAATAATCTCCCGTTGATGCTCAGAGCAGAAAACACTGACACATCATTCGGCTTCACAATTTGTTTTTCTGTAACAAAAATAGGTACAGCTCAGATTTTATGATCACCCACATACAAACCAGCACCGACCTAAAGCCGACAGCTTTATTGGAGACTATTTAGTAACAGTTTGACTTTGGAAACTTTAAATCTTGCTCCTGGCATAGACAGTACACATGATTTATACCCAGCTGGTGCCTAGGACGGGAAGCAACTAAGATGACTTATCATCCTCTGTAGTTTATGTTGCTGTAAACTGCTCTTTCACATCGAAATCTGTCTGAATTCTTACCACCAGATGAGCTGAGGTGGACCAGCAGGAGCTCATCAGTAGTGCCAAGCTTGTCAGCCACAGCGCTGATCACTTCCCTCCCCGTCGCTGCCACAGCAATCCGGATGGTTGTGTATGTGTGATCACTGCAGTACACCTTCAATAGGACTTAACACACATACAGACACAATACTGAAATGATGATCATTTCTTGGTGTGATGATGGCGCTGTAAGAAAGATCAGGGATAAAGAGGCACACCACCAGCAGAGCAAGAGAAAAAAGTGATTATTCAAACTTACTGTCATCTTGATTTCTAATGGGCTGCTTCTTCTGCAGCCTTTCTTCTCCATTGCTGAACTGTCGTATCAGGGTTTTCTGTTGAATTATGCAAGACAGTGTGTAGTCAGCACCCACATCACCATCATGCAGCCAATATGTTACATTTACCAGAGACTTTTGTTAAAAGTAGTGGTGTGGACTCACCTTTTTTGCGGATTTGGCTTCTTCTGAACTACAAAACGTAAAAAGTGTAGAAACAAAACAAAATAAATAAAAGATTCAATAAATGTGGCTGCTACATTAAACATCACAGTGAAAGTTTAACATAAGAAGATTGGAAACATACTGTAATTTTACGATTTTCTCCAGGTCAGGAACCAAATCTTTTAAAGCTCTCAGCGTTCGAGAGTCATTCGATAAACTTCCATATAATTCCTACAGAGATGGTGAGGGAGAAACATACTCAGTTTATGTGCACAAACAGTGTTAGTTATGTTTTCTACTGATATTTGAAAGCCTGTTTTTTGTCACCTCAAGGAATGAGATTGGAGCAGGTTCCTCCTGTAGTAAGTATGTGTGCGTGTTGGCCCAGCGCAGAGCCAGAATGAGGGCCCTCCTCTTACTGTTGAGTGCATACTCCAACTTTTCCTGTTCAGACCCAGGTGGAGATGCTGCATGGTAGGTGCTCACGAGGTTAAAGATGAATACAAAGATGTAGATCTAACATTTCTAACAGACTAAACTAATCATTACAGCAACTCAATATATACTTCTAGCAGTTAATGATAAGATTTTAGGTTATGTGAAGCTCTCAGTCAGTCATCTAGAAGTGAAGGTAATGAAGTATAATGCTAAAAACTAAATACTGAAACTAGAACTCTTATTTCAACCTACTCTAGACTGTAGTTAGCCATCATCACTGCATCCTAGATACCTAATAAGGTTATTATCAGCATAAGTAGCTGACTGCTTGCAGTACAGTGACTAAGACAATAAGAAAAGACCTTCTTGACCAGGATTACAACTTGTCACTGTGGTGTGAAGGGAGGTGTGCACTCAGTGAGCAGTTCATTAGTGCTGGATGGTCAACTGCTGCTTCAGCACTTCCATAAGAAGCACCGGTGAGTTGGACAGTCCAAGATCCTGTCAGTAGCACTGTTACAGTCTGCAGCAAACAACAACAACGTGTCCACCCAATTCAGAGTGGCTTCGTCACATCCTGACTGCAGCTATGAGTTTGTAAGTGTGCTCACCTGATAAGTGGGTATCACAGTGTGGCTAAAAAATGCAGAAAGGATATTGTGCCATGAGGAGAGGGCACAGCTGGCTGTTAGGCATGAAGACACAGTGCATGAGGACAAAATCATCCACTGCTGGGTCTTACAGATGGGAAGAAGAACAGACAGCAAGAGGAAAGAGAGTCAGAAAAGAAGGGAAGGAAATCAAAAGGTGCAAAAAGTAATTAAATTGTCATTCATTAAATAATATAATTATCCCGTTTATCTCTTTACTGATCTTGCCTTCTTTAATCACAATGCATGTGAAACAATGTCTGAACTATTTCTGGTAAGCTTCTATTTAATATTCAGTTGGGTCTAACAGCCTATTCATTTTTATTTCTTTTTTTTCAGTTCAGCTACCAGGTTCACTGTGATGTATGTCCATTCTCATGGTCTCCAGGAAGTGCTCGAGAATCTTCTCTGGTGTTCCTGATATCACAGTGTACCTGCAAAAGAGATGAGATGATGTGAAGAGTTCAACAAAACATATAAGTTCTGACACATAGAAAGATAGATCCTTCTGTAAACATGCATGAATGCAAAATCTCCTCACACATACTTGATGCTCCCAAGGGTGGAGGCCCGTGGACTCTTTTCTAACACCAGCACAGGTTGTTCATGCTCTTTCAAACGCACTGTGTTGGCTTCCACATCCTAAAAAATGCAACATGCATGGACAAAATAAGTAAAAGAAGCTCATGTCAAATACAAAAATGTGGCTTTTTACATGTAATACAGCTCTCCTGCCAGAGGGGGGAGGCAAACAACATAGAGAGGCAGCACCACCTGACATATAGGGCATGATGATTCAGACAGTCCAGATGAATAAATTATGATAGTGTTCACTGGAAAGCATCTTTCACACTTTGGACCAAAAGCAGTGATGTTGTGCTTGTGTGGCTCCACTTGTATCACATCATCATCTCACCCTGAGTATCCGGTTGAAGTCTTCCTTGTCTACGCGAATGAAGTGGCAGTTGTCCTCTCTCAGGACTATGGAGGCAGCACGAGGTGAATCTGTAACCAAGGCCAACTTCCCAAAGTCATCACCCTCGTGTAGCGTACACACCACACCCTAAGACACACACACACATGCATGAAAATACCTATAAACAAACACATTCCAAAATACAAACAAGCACAGACACAACCTCAGTTCACTAATCATGCAAAGCCCTGAAGAAAAATCTGAGAGGCGGAGGAGCACTCAGGACTGAGATGAATCATCCGCACTTGTCTGTGTGTGTGCAGGGTGCATGTGTGTGTTTGTGTACACGTGTGATCAATGTGGATGCACGCACATGAGCATGTAGAGTAGCATCTGCCTGTACGCTGGTTGTGAATCAGTGTGTGGTGTGAAATTGTGTATGTGTACAATTCCTTTAAGCCATTTAATCATAGTGATGAGTCATGGTGAGCTGAGTGGAGTTTGCCAAACTCCGCTGCTGGTGTTTCCCAAACCCACAGGGCAGAAACTGCTGGACTGCTCCATAAAGACATGATCAGCTACACATTTGAATCCATTACTTACAGATGGAATATCATCAAGTGAAGCAGAAAAGTATAACAATGCTCATGTGTCAAACAAAGAAACCCAGGATGTAGGTGGATGGATGCACACACACACATACACACACCTTGCCATAGATAACCACATTGACGGAGCCCTTCTGGATGATATACCATGATGTGCCCTCCTCTCCTTGGTTAAACACTGGAAAACAAAGTGGACAAACATGTATTAGGGCCATATTTATGACCAGCACACATATTATGAACACCACAAGATCTTCAGACTGTGAGATGTGTGTCCCTAGAGGAGCATGATGAAAGAGCCATCAGGTCTAAGCTATAATTTGTGTTATGATTCAAATCAAATCTTGGGGTCACGACTCTGAAATCTTATAACAAAGACATGATACACATAAAATTCCATCATACTATCATACTTGCTATCTCCATTCAAATAAACACATAAATCCACTGAGGAGTCATAGAACTAAACTAAAGCTACAGCTCCAGAACTAACCTGAGAACCTTCACATTTTTAAGTTTTTTTCAGTATCAAAGTCATCTGTGAATGTTTACTGTACATCAGTTATACATCGCAAACAGGAGCTGCTAATAGCTAATCCAGCATACCTTCAATGGTGCAAACTTCCTAAAGTGTTAACTCATGTAGTTTGAAAAAAAAAACTTGAGGGTGCAGGGGCTCAAAGTAGGAGTGTGCTCCACATTGTTAAAGACTTTGAAAACCCCAGCAGTACATTATGTATTCAAACAAAAATGCATTCTAGGACAAAATGAAGACTCACACACGGTTCCAGCTTTGGCATGCGACTCGAAGATCACAACGCTCGCCAGTTCCCTCTTCACCTGAAAACCAGAACACACTGCTCAAGTCACACTTGAATTTGCTGCACTGCAGACACATGTGAGACGATAGAAAAAAATGCACAGATCAGGGTCTGGAAGATTTATTTAAACTGATCTGGGAGCCCTAACAGTCAGTTATTACAGAACGTGGAGAGAGTAGATAGAGTTAAAACTCTATTTGCAATGAAATTGATTATAAAAGGAATTTTGAAAATATTTAGAAGAAAAACTTGATGCAAGCCTTTTCTTTCTGTTAAGAGGAGTATATGGAGCATGAGGAAACACTTCTGGATTCATTACAGACTTACAGACTCCTCCACATGGGGAATGCTTGCCAACACAGGGCACTATGTATAAAACTTTGCTCCATTATGCTCGTATGAGAACTGCTGACTGCGACTACAGTCCCTCAGGTCTTAAATACAAAGAGACTGTAGCAAGTGGCTTTGAAGATTTATTGGTCTTCTTGAAAACTTGTACTGCCGCTTTAAAAGAAAAGTAGACGGGCTGACTCACAGTGTTGGAGAGGTGAGCTAAGGCCTTGATGTGAAGCAGCTCATCATAGATGATCTCCAGGTCATCCCCTGTCCTCTGACCAGGCCTGCAGACATGTGCCGAGGTTAGTCAGAGTGAACTCAGCACCAAGATTTCATGCATGTACTTCACCTCTTATTACACTGCGCTAACATTAGCAATGACATTTCCTGATGCAAAAACAATGTGGCTGTTTGAAAGCAGTCACTAAAGACAACTTGTTGACACAATATTACTGTAAATGAAAAAATCCTAGAGTTGAGTGGCTGGAGGGTAAAACTAAAGTGTTTTTATTATTATTGTTGTTGGTTGTTACTGACGATTTCCTGAGGATCATGCGCAGCAGTGCGTCTGGGCCGATCTGAGCAAGGAAGAGGATGGTCTCTGGCAGCTCTTCCTCACTCTCCCTCTTCTCCTCCTCACTAGGCAACGGCGTGTCCTCCTCCTCATCATCAAGAAAGCGGTAGAAGAGGTACTTGTCCTGGAAACCCAGCTCCTGGTCCACTGAGGAGCAGACAAGTGGCACAAGTATACACATTTAAACAAATAAGTGATGTTTGCCTAACCAGTTTCAGACATCAGTACTATTCTCCTATTTCAGAATATAATTTCATATTTGTTCCATTAGGGGTATGAATTCACGGATTTAAGCTCTTGCTTCAAAATTTCTAACTTATTTACAACCTATTCTTATGCTTACACCTGTAATGTGAGTACCTAATTCTATTAAAGCATTTTAAAGTACAAAAGAGGATAATATGAAGAAATTAAATCTTGCTTTTCATTTGGTTACTAAGCAATTAAGTGTTTGGGAACTGAATAATGTTTATGAACAATGCAGTCTGTAGATTTTATACCAGCACATACTATGTAATGATAAAAAAAAAATAGACAGATTTGATTACCATGGTTGAGCACTCCTTCCTCTAGTAATGCCTGCCACATCCCAACAGCATGGGAGCGTGTGAGAACACAGGCACTCTGCAGCACCAACCAATCAACAAGCTCTGTGCCCACACAGCATTGTCTGTAATACACACATACAAAAAAAAAAAATCAAGATTATTTTTCTAAAGCCATTGCATGGATAACCTCAGTTGGAATTGCAGACACACAACTCCTACCTGTATGTCTTGAGGTGGTACTTCCTGTCCCGGATCATGTGTGGGGCTCTGGACAGGATGGCATTGCGGAGAACCTTCCCCGCTCTCTGCAGCTTCTCTGAAGGAATCTACAGGACACACAGGAACACCTGGGTGATTTGGTGAATGGTTCATAAACTGTAAGTCAATACTTGCAACACTTACAATACTTGTGCTGCCTCGAGGCTGTAACATTTTATTAAGAAGCAGGAAAAATACTAATCTGAGACCACAAAGGAACACAAAAGGTGAATACACTGCAATATTTGCACTGCAAGTTGACCAGAATAACAGCACAGATCTTAGTATCCAAGTAAGATAATATTACCAGGTTAAATAGGTTATTCTGACGCACAGCTTAAATCAATAAGTTATTGCAAAACATGGGAAAAAATGTAAATAAACCAACAAAAAAAATACTTTTGACGCTAAGCTTTGATTTAATTGACACAGTGCAGGGGATATATGTGAATGCTGGTTGCAAACAGTACAGCAGTACACAACACCCATGCCATTAAAATTGTATAAAAGGCATAGAGTGCATACAAACAAATCCTATACAGAACACACCTGCACCCTTTAGAAAGGGCAGATGTGCATACACACACAGCTGCTGTAGCAAACAACAAAGCAATGCATGCTAATTGTGCAGATGGGATCTTTATTCTGTGTGCATGTATTAGCTAGCATTAGCATAACTACAGAGGATCACAGCTGTGAGTCATCGCTTGTCTTTTCACAGAACACAAACACACACACACCTCCAAAACTCATCCTGGCATTCTGGTTCATTCACAAACATGAAAGTATGCAACAGCGTATGATTTTATGACACTTTAGTCCAGTCTGCTGTCTTCTCTCTACAGAGTGATGTTTTTATTTTTTGCAAAGAATGAAATACTATTTCATTTTAAATTTGAGCCAAAGTATTTTTTTCACTAAAATCACTTTTGCACAGGCCATCCGTGTAAAAAATAAGAGACTTTCTTTTATTTCTGCTCAAGCCTCCATACCCTGTCCCCACAGATCTTCTGACGCAAGCAGTGAGGCATAGAGAAATCCAGGACAAACTGAGACTGCCTGAGCCACACAGTATATCGGTTGTGAGTTTGGTTCATTCATGCTTTGTGTGCCGCAAGGATGGGCACAGCTCTCTGAAACATGTTGGCACAGCTCATTTAAAGGCTCAAGTTTCCATGCTGAACTTTTTGTTTTGCTTTCTGCGTGATTCCAAGACAGACCTCTGGGTTCCAAACAGTGAGTTGGAGAAAGTGTTTACCTTGTTGTGAGCTTTGTTTGCAGAGTCTGAGTTCATGTTGTCTTTGTCTGTGAGTCCTAAAGAGAAAAAATGTTGTTAAGCTGACTGAACAGAAGATTATTTTTAAGGGATGCAGATACTTTTATTCTCAAAAAATATAAATACAACCAAATTACTGTGTAGCTCTGATGCTACTTGCAAAAAAACACAGGAAGGTGTGCTCTACTACTCAATTGTCCTTATCTTAGGAGAGAAACAGAAGTACTTTAGTATGACAAATGCGCAACAAAGTCTTTATTCCATTATAAAAAAATGAAAAAAAGTAAGTAAGTGCTACTTATTTTTTTGGTTGTAATTCTTTTTATACTAGATTTTGGTGCCTTTTTTTCAAAATACAAAGTATTCATTCTCTAATCTTTGTTTCATAAAGCTACATTACTATTTTTATAGTTGTATAAACAACTAAACTCATTGATGTCCAGTAATAACCATATTACTAACATTTACAGAGTTTCTTTTACTCTAGTGTGTTGGTCTGTGTATGTGTGTATGTACTTACTGTCATTGTTTGATCCACTCTCCATAGCTCCATAAGGAGGGGCCAAGAGTCCAGCCAAGCTCTGACGATACTTCTGCAAAATAAAAACACACACAAACACATCACGATGTATATTAGTTCTAAAAACGTACAACTCTAAAATTATGACAGATCATCTATTGAACATCAAAAGCCAATACCCATCTCTCTGACACACAAACACAGCGCTACTCTCAAACACACACACTGCAAGTGCGCCACAAACAAAGCCCTTTGTACAACCAAGATCATTTACATGCAGAACAACTAACATTATATAACACACACTCACAAACACACAGCAGCAGCAATCAAATGAGATTAGTGTACAGATGCTGCTCTTACAGATGTTACGAACAATAAATGTACTGTTGCATTTCTATAGGATTCACTGAAATACACACATCAGGTAAACTGGAGCCTTGATGTTCTATTCCTCCTCTGCAAGGTCATTATCAGGCAACCTATGCTCTCTGTGAACTGCCAGGAAATCACACACACTCTCTCTCTATTCCCCCCTCTCTCTCACACACACACACTCGCACCCACACAGACCCATACACACAGAGGGAAAGATAGAGAGAGTGTCTGTTTGACCTAAAGACACAAACACCCTCTATCAGTGTCTCTCTCGCACACAAACAGGAAAAACATTGCACAGCTTTTCTGGATATTTATATTTAATTTTGTGGAAAAACACAACAAAAGTAAATAAAAGGGACTATGGCAGTGAAACGCTATCAAGCCCACATGCACACCACAGACTGTACAGTGTTACAATTAAGGAGCCAGACTCACCTGAGGAAATAAAGTCAACTGCCTAATATTGGAGGGACTGAAACCCCAGAGAGCTGCCCTCTGCTCCTTTACAACTCACACACAAGCAACCGGATAGCATCCTGCTCAAAACAAGCTGCTCTCTTCCTTTCTTTCTCCTCTCTCTCTCCCTCTCTCTCTCTCATACACACACAGTCGCCCCAGTGTCTCCCTCAGTCTCTCACTCCCCCTCTCTCATCGCAATCAAGCCAGGAAAAAAAAACAGTTTCTGTCACAGGTTACCACGGTGATTCGGGTCTCCGTACAACTGAGCTACTCTAGTGGAGGAGGAGAGAGAGAGAGAGAGGGGGGGAGACAGAGAAAGGAAGCAGAGGAGGGAAAGAAAGGAGTAGTGAGGGTGAGGATGGAGGGAGGGAGGAAGGGAGGGAGGAGGCTGGCAAAAGACACTGCATGGCCAATAAAGGAGAGAGGAAGTGGGCAAGAGAAAAGTAGAGCAGGTGAAAGGGACAGAGGAGTAAATGAGAGAATTAAAAAAAAAGTGGGAAAAACTTGGTCCAGGCCAAATAGCCTTCAGCTGTTTGATCCACTAATGTTTATACACATATTTGTCAGAAAAAACAAGCTGCTTAAAATTTATACCCTGTTTATTCATCTCACGTGGTGTAAGAATTATGGAGCGGCGCTCTTTTTCTTTCATCCTTTCATCAAACACATGACTGCATTCATCCCCTAGCTTTCTAGTGCTCACGGCACACAAGCACATGCACACAAATCAGTCCATGCGCGCACAGTCACACAAACACACAAAACACAAGGATCCTTTTAGCCGAATAAGATTCAAAAGAGGGCGGCCTCCGGCTACGTTTTCTGCTTTATGTCTACTGTCCTGAAATAGACGGCAGGGAGGGAGACTGAGTGCACTTAGTTGACAAACAAAACCACTAAAGGCCAGATAATAAGATGGCACACGTGCATTAATAATCAATTATTGTCTTATCTTGCTTATGTGCTCCTGTGTAACAAAAGGGACATGCACGGACAGCACGCTTCAGTAAATCACATTTCATCTGGTATTACTAGTACTGAAGAGAACGTTCATTTTTTCATGAATGGAAATATTAATGGATGAATGTGTTTTGTACTGATGCAGAAAGAGAGAGCAGAGAAGTCACTGAGGTATATTTTAGTGAGTTTGTCAACAGCTTGTTAAAATTAATGCTAACAGTTATATTCAATTTTTGATTCAAAAATAAGATTCTTATTTATATGTATTAATTAGGGCCGGGACTTTAACGCGTTAATTTCGATCAATTAATTATAAAGATTTTAACGCGATAAAGATTTTA
>JAQMCX010000008.1:9256693-9305588 GCA_029814765.1 Acanthurus leucopareius | reverse complement strand
TATACATATATATATATATATTTGTATATATATATATATATATATACTTTTAAATATGACGATATGCTTTATATACAAAGAGGACGGGAAAGGGAATATTCTTTGTATATAAAGACATTTACAGTGTACAGCCATGAAAGAAGATTGAGGTTAATAGAATTTTGGCTTTGTGATTTAGTCATGTTTGAGTTATGTTAGTTCATAGGTTTTCATATCAAGAATTTTAACAATTTCTGAAGACTTTCATCATGGCAGCAGCAGACTGAAGGTAAAGGGGGGTGAGGGGGTGGAGGAGGTGGGGGCTCATTAGCAAAGGAATGCGGGCTGAGGTTTGGGAGAAGATTTGGAGGGGGGTGCGCTTTTCCCTCTATTACTGCAGACACACTGGGAGGGGGTCTGATATGGGGCAGGACTCCTGTGTGCAGAGCCAGGCCAATCTTGACCCATGTCAAGCGAAAAGGCAGCAGGTTGACAAATCCTACAGCCACATGAAAACAGAGTGGATTAGCAGATTAAACTTCTTTAGCAGAGGCTATGCCTACGGGCCTGCTGAGCTGCATTGTTCAACCCCAGCCAAACACTGACTGCTGCATAGCAACACCAGCTTAACTTACCTTAAAGTGGAGAAGTCAGAAAAATTCCAGTCAGATTTATTTTGGTACTTGATGTTTTGTCTTTTAAAGCAAGTCTAAACCATTACTTTTAAGGCTTTAGTGCAGGAAAAAGATTTGGCAGCATCTTAACATGAAAAATCTGAATCATTCTGCCAATCAGAGCAGCTGCCCTCTCCTCCTGTCAAATCACATGTGCTGGTATGCCTAACTGACCGTACAGCATCTCATGCCAAGCTGACCTACCAGCATGAGAACAGGCAACACAATTAAGAGTGCTAATAATTAAAAGTACAAAGTATTTAACGCATGCTTTGAGCTTTGAGTCTCTGGCTTTGACCTCTCAAGTGAAGTCAAGTTATAGGTCAAAAAGAACACAGCTCAAACATGAACTCATGTCTGCACAATGGGAGGAAAAGAGGCTGCACGCAGCAGCGAGCTCTATTAGATCAACCGCTGTAGTCTTTAACAGCTAACACACCTTGACAGTAATGAAGTGAAAGCCCAGTTTTGCTCAGGGTTGCTTAAAAACTCAAGATGTGTTACACAACGGCTGCTGCATTCATGCCTCAGATTTATAGTTCACGTTTCAGTAGCACTGGCCTGTTGTATTTGCAGCCTTGTTCATATAAACAAGGATATCCTCTCCGTTTAGTGCTTTGCCAGCTGGCAATCACTGGGAAAACTGTGTGTTGATAAAGGCAGGCAGGGCAGCTATCCTTTGGCAAAGCTTAAATGTTCAGCTACATGCTGAACCCTTCAGACACAAACAGTACTTTAGTTCCTGTTATGACCTGCAGCTAACTCAACCCCTCATTCTTTGCTTTTTGAACTACTTTCCCACAAAAGCACAAAAAGCCAATTTTAATCAGTCTTAAGCCCATCAAGCTTTTGATTTTAAAAGACAGACTATCCCTTTAAAATCCAGATCATCTCCTGTCAAGGGTACTCAACTCTAAAACTGGGGTCCACATTCCAGTCCAAAGAGTCCGCCTGATTTTTAATCTAATTAGCTGTGCTTATGATAAACAGTCTTACCGTGTCACTGTAAAGATTAACTTAGTACAAAGGAGGAATTCTATTAAAGCCTTTAGTCTGGAGATGAAACATGAGGTCGGTGGCTTTGACTATAAACAAAAACTCTGGCATTAGCACAGAGGTGTTAATTAGCAGAAGACAAAGTCTATCAAGTACTCGCTGCTTTTGGAGGTACACATCTACATTCCTGCAGCTGTTTATGTGTTCGTGCACTCTCTTTTCAGTCAGCACAACACAACATGACCCAGAAATGACAAAGAGACTAATACAGTCCTTAATCAAAATACTGTTCTACTTAGTGACCTAAGTGAAGTTTCCTCCTGTGGCACAAAAACCTCAATGATCTCTCTAGATAGGGTTTTAAAAAAAAAAAAATATTGCCATACTTGATATATTTCCCAACAATAAAACTGTCTATCAGTATTTAGCGGTGAAAATCCTCTGAAAGCACAGGGATACAAATCAGGCTGACAGTGTGATTCTCCAATAAAAATTCATCCACTAATAATTCACTCAAAAAAGACACTGGATATTATTGTGTCTGGCAGAGAAGTTGAGTTGGCAGTTTTTTCTGGAGTCCTACTGAAGCCACACACAGTGACCTGACACTCCACTTGGATCAAGATTTGGGACATATATCAAACATCATTAATTTTTTTCAAGCGAATGAAATGCCTGATGACCTAAATGTCATCCCTCTCTTATCATCAGGCTTTAGCCCATACATCTGCTGCGCATGGTCACAGACCACTGTAAGCTGCAGCTACAGCACAAGGCTGACAAGCACACTTGCAGCTGCTGTTCCATTTGCATAACCTTTGGCCAAAATAACTTTACACAAGGCCAAACAAAAGAACTGCTGAATGCAACGTCTGTGTTATCACAGCAAAGGATGCTGGATGACCACTTACAACTTTATCTGGCGCTTGGAAATGCACTGCAATAGGTGAGTTGCTTCTTAACGTTGGCAAGTATGTTAAGTTCAGTATCAGTAGTGTTTGTTGAGTATTTGGAAAATATGAATTACTGTTTACTAGCTTTTCAGATTTGTTTACATAGAGTAACAGCTTTTCAGCAACTATAAAAATGGTATGTAAATTGGTAAAGGTAAGTAATAATCCACATTCTGCTGCCACCATCTGTTGGCTAATGTTAAAGTGAGAAAAAAAAGAATGTGGATTATTTACAGGCTGCTTACAGGTTTACTGTTGACCACACCGTGTTACAGACCTGTTAAATCACCATTAAAGGGTTTTGAGAGGCAAGTTGTGTTATTTTAAATGATCATATAACAAACAGCTAACCAGTCTGGATACTGAAGGTTATGTTATTAGCTAAAGGAGTGATGATACTACAGTAGTGCATGCTTTAAATCTTTTACATATGGCTGTTAAGTGTTCTTAGCAGACTGGATGGCATGCACCAGATGATACACTGTAGAACACTTATTACAGCTATAGAGACTTGAGATTTGACCTGGAAAGAAAAACTTGTGAACATCTCTAGTATTTGGAGATTGGAATGACAGATTTTTGCCAATGGCTTTATCCCAGATGATTTGTTTCAGCAGATGTTTATGGAAGATGTTTAATAGCTGAGGAGTGTATCACTGCTCAGTGAAAGATACTGTACTCCATTTATTGAGCAAACAAAAACAGAACAAGTGCCCACAATAATTACAGTTGATTAATATAACAGTTAGGATTGTAATCATTGCTAAGGTAGGAATGTTCACTGTTTAGCACGACTGCTTAGAAATCAAATAGGCAGTCATTTGTTTTGCATTATAATGTTACATTCAATTTGTGTTTGAGTAATTACAGCATGCTTTTGTACAATTTAAGCACGCTAAGAAATACCCACATCATTTTTTTTTCTACATCTACACCAAAGCATTTTAAACAAGTCCAGCTGAAAATGAGACAGCCTTTCCCCCCCTTTTACATTACATTCTTGGTCATATGTGCACCAATTTAACAATATGTGAAAGTCAACTTTTTGAGAAAGCGACCTGATGTCGCACTGTGGTGGCTAGTAAGATGACTGGCAGATCACACCAAGCATGACTGAACAACACTGCCACAAGGGAATATGAAGACTTCATATAACTTTGCCAATGGACTGACACTCTTACACCACCACACAAAGCTAGTGTTATTGTCACAACATCTGATTCGATCTGAATAAGCCATTAGCGATACAGATGAGAGCTAAAATTTAATTAGCTAGCTAGCCAAGGAACAGCACGCGACATGAGTTTGTCTTCGTGTATTTGCCACCTAAACACTTGTTCCATTTACCTGAAATGGTGTGGTTACGCTTTGAGGAAAGTGTTATCTGTGGCAGCTCCAGATTATGCACAAGGCACTTTAGCAACTGACAGATGTAGTTGGAATAGCAATAACTTACCCATCACCTCCTGCAGTTTGAGGGGTACATCTGTCTGCTCTTGAAACAGGGATGAAGGTGTTGAAGGAGGCAAGCAGTCCTCCACAATTAAATGGAGGCAGACATCCACCTCTGAATTACTGTAATTCTCAATGCTTGTTGTGACACAACCACTTCTCAATGTTTAAATGATACTATAGGAAAGTATGAGGTAACATTAACTAACTACAATCCTTACTTTAAAATGTACTTTTGTAGCACTTGAGTAAATACACTTTTACTGTTAAATTTCACCACTGAATGTAGAGCTACCAACAGTGAACAGTTAGCTTTGTTCGGCCCAAAGACCAGATACAGGGGAAAAGGGCAAATCTGTTTCTATGGATTCCACCCCCTCGCACCACCAGAGCTCACAAATTATTACGCCTTATCTGGTCTCTTTGTACCGTGTTTGCAGTCACCTGGTGGAAACTCAATAAAATCAATGTGCCTGGCACTTTTTCACAATTTTATGACAAAGGCAGGAATTGAGCAATGTTCTATCACCTGTCTTGAATTAGGAGTTGATAAAGGATTCAAGGATTCATGCCTGGATCAGACTACAACATATTTTTGTCCGTCACAATCGTCATCATGTCAGATTAAGCAATCACAATGGCGTAAATTCTTGACGTGTCTTAGTTGGGAGACTGGCAACACTACAAGTGTGACCCCGACTGATCATTGTTCACTACCCTGAATTCATAGGCCACTGGAGAGGCAGCACAGGGCGGGGGAAGAAAACTGTCTGAAGGAGGCAGCAATGCAATGGAAAGGATATCAACTGCCATTAAATATCAAGGAAGAAGATAAGAAGAAGAAGAAGAAGAAGACAAAGAGGAGAAAAATAATTGTCAATCGTGGCTGCCGAAGGGCTGTGCATGATGCTAACAGCCTTTTGTTCTTACCCAAAATAGAAAAGCAGCATCCCTCTTCCTCTGTGCCATGTTTGCATACTGTATACGGGCTAGTGCACTCTGTCATCCTATTGGTCAATGCTTTGGAACATGTTGTAAGAGATTTCACACTAGGCAAGAAAATACAAAAAATTCTGACATGCTAGACCTCTCGTCAGGTTGTCATGGAGCGTCCCAGATGCAATGTCACTGTTTTTCAGTTATGTTACACTACAAGTCCGATCGTTGTCCCCGATGTTAATAATCGGGCCCAACGCAGGAAGTTTGTCGGCCATGAACAAAATGTGCGATAATTGGCCTGAATTCATGTAGTCTGATCTCAGGATAAGGGATCTTTAGAGATTGGGGAATAGCGTTCAAATAATGAAAATGAAAACTTGTGGAGGGAAGTGTTGCGACTTGTCAAGGTCCCTGAGGTACTTATGTCATTCATTTTTTCTCGGTTTCCTGTTTAAATTTGTTAAACATTGTGTCATCCCTTTTTAAATTCATGTCCTGTTAGGTTTTCCTCTTTGTGACTGCTTACTCCACCCTAATGTGTTTCACCTGTGTTTCATTGTCTCCTGTCTTTGTGTATTTAAGGCCTTAACTTTTCCTTCGTAGTTGCCAGATTATCTTTACCTTTGTGTAAGAGCTCCAGTGTTTCTCAGTCTTTCCTTAGTTGAGTGGTGTGACATGTTTTTGCCTGTTGAGCACTCTTTTGCCAGCCATCTTGAAAAGTTTTGACTGCACTGCCGATAACCTGTGCTCCAACCTTAGCCTGATTAAAAACCCTGAACTTTCCTTCATGCCTGTCAGTGTGCTTTGAGGGTCCATTCCAACTACATGATATGCGGACGAGTTTGCAATAAAACAAAAGTGGATGCAAAGCCAAAGCAATCGATACTAGTCCATGCACAATTTATGCAATGACAAGACAAGTATCATCAAGGCCACTCTCACAACTACACAACCATGCAACAACTACATCTCCGCAACAGAATCCATGATGTACACTTGCATGCGTCTACCTCGCATGCGCTTGGGCACACACCCAGTAGGAAATTGGAGTGCTTGTAGCTCCGGGTACCTCAGATAGGTTTTTGTAGTTATCCTGATTCAACTTTCAAGAAATTAATGCATAGTCAGAAAGTAATGAACTCTCTTCAGCATATTTGCCCAACTTGATGCGTACCGAATCTGTACTTATTAAATGAGAGCAGTCAGGATGCCAGAGCAAGGAAAAACCCATTGTTTTTCAGGCTGTCCAGTGGGGTAATGTTAGATCATGGTTTGCTGACATTTTTTGCAACGGTACCATGCATGAAAGGAGGAGAAATTACTTTTATATTTAACGGCATCATAATGGAAAACACTACATTATTTTGTCTGTACTCATATTTGAAAAAAAATGTTGTGTGATCTGAATAATGAACACAGGAAATTATATTAGCTAGTGAAGTGTTCAAGGTTCAAGACTAGTCAGCTTATGCAGGAGAGAGTTCTAAGAGTCATTTCTACATTCTGTAGAGGTTAACCACATTAAATACAATAGCAACGTCTACCCTTCTGAATCAAAGCCAAGCAGTGTCCGCCCTGTGTAAAACCCCGGTCATGTGGGGGGTCATGCACCTGGGTTGGATGGCGGATGTTGACGTGTTCACACAGCAACACCAAAAGTAGGTTTTTCTGGGTCATTGCCACAGTGTGAATGACGTAGTTTTTTTCATTTCCAGCAGCTTGAATCTTTGTTTTAACCACAAACAGAGACTCGACTCCCTGCAGACTGATAATGCCGACTCTTCATCAAACCCCTTTGACATCCTCAATTAAATGAAGTCATGTTGACATAATATAGCATGACAAAGTGTCATTTTATGAACTCCGTGGCAATTACCTCAAACTACAGGGCACCTGTAAGTGAATACCAACTTTATCATCAAGCCCTGTCTCTGCTATTGCCTGGTTTACTGAGGCAGACTGAACATCCCAGCCTGCTGTCTCCTTCTCTCAAGCTCCCAGCCGACCTTGCACTGATTGTCCTCAGTTTTGTTTACAACCAAAACACGAAGCAGGTGCACGCGCTGGTTCCCACGCCACCCTCTGGTGCCCTCCATGCCCTCCTCTAAGCAGGCTTTGTCCCATAATAATGCCAGTGCCACCGGTCTGGCTACAGAGACTATGACCGGGTGTCTCCATGGCTGCATGAATGGAGTTTGTTTTTTTGAGAGAGATATAATATGTAGCAATGTAAAACTAAAAACAAAGGATTTACTGCTTTTAAAAATCCTTTAGCTTAACTGATTTTAATGTAATATCTTTGTTTTATTGATTTTAATAATACATACTTTTTTTTTAAATTTCTGTATGGTTAAATTTTTAGTTGGGAGGGTAGGGTTATAACTTTTAATTAATTAATGGGTTAATACAACAAAGATGCTTGAGCGGTTGTCACGTCAAACCCCCACACTGCCAGGTTAAGCCTATCTTGTGCAAAATTTTGATGATAAATTATGGGGCAAATGATTTTCCAGGCTCACAATCATGCAACCTGATGTGAAAAGAAAAACACTTATCATTCTAAATCCATTACCTAATATGAGTAAAAAAAAACCAAACCAAACAAAACAAAACAAACAAACAAACAAAAAAACAATCAGCCATTGGTCAATCCAGTCCTGGGTCAGTGAAAATCTGTAGGATATCATTAAGACACTACTGCAGGCAATTTACTTCTTAAAGTTTTTCTGAAATCGGTTAATGAAATGTTTCACCTTATAGCTGTGTTTGGTAAACTACCAATAAAGATGGTGTAACACCTCTACAGTCCCTCCATACCATCACCACTACAGCTACAACTGTAATTATTACAAGTACTACATCTGTACTGTTGATGTTAGGATGTAATTGCTACTGTTCTTTACTTGTAGTAACATTATCACAGTTACGATTACTACCACTGGTGAGACAACCACAACTAACACTTTTACTACTGACTTTACTCCTATCATTAAAAATAGTACGATCACTAGCATGATCACTATTACTACTATAGACACTACTGTAACTACTTTTGCTGGAGTTACACTACACTACATTACACTACATGACCAAAAGTATGTAGACAGCCAAATTCCAGCCATATGCGAGAGTTGAGCGTGTGAGTCTGAGAGCATGGATATTAATCTGCTGCTGTCAACAGCCTCCACTTGTCTGGTTTGAGTCTCTCTACCAGACGTTAAAACCCAGCTGCAGGGATTTGGTCCCCTTTAGACACAAAAGCATTAGTGAGGTGATAAGGTATTGGGTGATAAGGTCTGGCTAACAGTTGGTATTCCGGTTTCATCCAAAATTTATTAGACAGGGTTGATGTGAGGGCTCTGTGCAGGTCAGTTCAGTTTCCTCACACCAAACTGGAGAAAAACATGTCTTTATGGTGGAGCTGTTTTTTGCAGTGCTGCAATGTCCTGATGACACAGGAGGGGGACAAACACAAACAGCTGACACAAAGTTGGAAACACACTATAGACCAACAAATCATTGCAAGCTGAAGCATTAAGATTTCCATGCACTGGAAATGAGGACCTTAAGCAAGGACAGGGGTGTCTACATACTTTTGGCAACAGACAATACTGCAAAGACTCTCAGCAACACAACTGACACAAGTGGTTTCTATCACTATTGTAATTGCTAGAATTGCTCACACCGATGCAACTGCTGCCGCTGCTCTAAATGCTACTACCACTTCCTATTATTGCTACTACTATGGGATGTTTACTCTTCACTGACCTACTTGGTGCTGATTTAGCCCAGTGCAGACGCTTGTTGACCGTCTCAGTTACCATACTTGGCCATTCATATCCATCAGCCTCTGGCCTTCAAATGTAATATGTGCAATACATGTGCATTATCTTCTGGTGGGGTGTGTGAGTGTCTGTGAGAGTGCATGAGAGTGGGATTAGGCTGAGGGAGAGTGAGGGGTTACTGGAGTCCAGCAGCTGTGCAAACAAGGGCAGTCAGATATTACTGTTACCCCACTGAGTGCCATCTCTCCCACACTCTGCTGGCATCAGGCCTGCGCACACTGGAGCTATCATTACATAAACCTATTGTTACTCATGTCACACAAAAGCCCTCATTGGGAGGATTACCTTTAATCATAAAAAATGACACAGGACCTGAACCATCTGCTGGATTTAGACAGGAAATTTAAAGGTGTGGCTTGAGGAAAATGTTGGGTATTGGTCGAGTTGCTAATTTGTCCGAGGCACAGGCACCATGACATGGAACATCACGCAGGTAAAAGGTGATGTTGAACAGAATAAGTGGAGGTTGCCATACTGTTATAACAAGATCTGCTGGGATGTGACATGGACCATTGCTGAGTCTGAACAACCCTCTTTACAAAACTATTATAACGCAGCAATAATAATAATAATTTTTATTATTATAATACAATGTACAAAACAATGCAATGACGCCCGAGGATCTGTAAAGAGAATAAAACTTGTCTGATGTACACCTGTTTGGCATCTTTTCTTACCTTGCTCTGGGAAGACGCATCCTTACACAAAACCAGCAGACAGGCGATCAAATTCGTGTATCTCCACATTTTCTCTCCTAAGTGTCTAGGCGTGAAGTTCAGGAATCCAGAGCGACAGTTGTTGCATTCAGTCCAAAAGGTAAAGGTAGTGCGCCTATTTTAACTCCATTTCCTTTTCACACAGGGAGGATCTCACAGTATGAATCCGTCTGTCTTAACTGATGTTACAGAGTGCGCTGTATTGTGCGCCTTGTCTGCACCGCGCGCTCCGTCTTTAGTCCGGCGCACAGAGTGCATCATCTGTCATCCTCTGTCCTCCACCGATGGGAGGAGTTTTCACACAAACACGCAGTTAGTTACTGTGCATTCAGTCTGCGGGCTTACATGATGCTGGGTTGGGCTGATAATAATAATAATAATAATAATAATAATAATAATAATAATAATAATAATAATAATAATAATAATAATACCTTTCACTGATTTAGCTCACATCGAAGTGTCTTTTAGTGTTACTTTTTGTTTAAGAGTGGTCATGGTAGAAACACTCTGCAGGAGAAAAGCGTATGTTGGCAAACACGCATTAGAGAACTGAAGAGCTTTTGCCACCATCGTCTGGACAATTAGCCTATAACTTTTAAGATGGAGCGGCTGGACGCGAATGCAGGACAAGCGGTGGGATGAATTCAGCAGACTTGCACATGGAGCAGAATGGCGAATCATTGAACATATGTAGCCCATAGTGATGACCATTAACTTGCAAGAAGCCCCGGGGAAACTTTTGGGCTGAACCCCACTTAATCTCGTCGCTTTCCTGTGCCACATAGTTCCAGATATGAAGTGTTGTAATATTAACTAATAGCTCGCTATAGGAATATGCATCGCATAGTGTTAGTACAAAACTGAATCAATTAATGTGTAAAAGTCTTTTTGTTACAATGGCCCTCATTAAGACAAGGAGTCAAAGACAGTAAAAAAGCACATTTGCATATACTAATGCTGTCACTATGTCAGTTGATACTGTACTTCACCAGTCACAATTACCACAAAGACTTTCAATAAAATTAGCACAAACAAGCTGTCACACTGTAAGTCCGAGGCTTCTGTGGGCCCCCGGAGTTACTGGGGCCCAGTGCAGGGAATTGCCTCACTGGCACTTTCTAACCTTGTGGTGAAGCGCTCTAAGAAAAAGGAACACAGGGTAGGCTGTAGAGACATCTGCAGGACATCAGGAGAAGTACACTAGCCTTCATCCGTTTCAACAGATATAACACTTTCCACCTTTTCTGAATTTATTTTTTAAGTCATCGAATAGGCTGTGTAATTACATGTCCAAAAAGAAATCGTTATCAGTGTCAGTGGTTTATTTACCGTTAGGCAATTAAGCTTATAAAATAGTTTGGACATAGTTTCCTAATCATACATAGAATTAATTGCCCTCTAAAAACATTCAAATAATTAGGGCCAGATGTGGTCATTTCTGGACACAGGAAATCAGGCTACTCCAGGACATTTTCAAGCAGTTTTCAATTAATCTATACCCAACACATTAGATTAACACAAGTTTGAAAAAATGTGGTTATCATAATGCACCATGTGACATGAAAGACCATAAAGCCCAGCTGCCTGTGATCCAAAATATATTTAGTAAAGGCATTTTAGAAGTTATAATACACATAGGCCCTATATATCGGCTTCAAATAGCCAATGTAATGAAAAAGGTAAATGCTCACAGAGCTCAGACGTGAAATGGATTTGGCTTGAGGTAACTCAAGTGGATGCATACTATTTCTGTCCGAGGAATTATGTTTTTTTTCACTCTGCTAAAACGACAAAATGAACATTCAGCTTTGAGCAGTCATCTTCCAGCCTGCGAGACTACATTACAGAAAATTATCCTGAAACATCTTTTGTTCAGGTTCAGGTCAGTCTGCGCTACTTCAATGTCAGTCAATAGCCAAATGTTGTTTAACAGCGAAATTAATAACGCGGAGTCGCTCGAGGCAGATGCTTCAAGAACGTCCAAACGCACCCACTGTGACCAGCAGAGGGTGCTATACCGTCTTCACCATTTCTTACTGAAAGTTCTTCTCTTAAACACCAAGTAACCTCGCTGCTCCTGTTAGCCAAACAGCAACTTTAGTGGCTCTAGCTAACAGAGGCTAGTTATAGAATTAGCATTACGTGTTTGGCTTTTCCCTTGTGTAACGAAGCTCGTCAGAGCGGGACTCTATATCCCATAATGCCTGTCGCACGAACTCTACCCGTTGCGTAATCTCTGTTGTGTGTTTGTGCTGCCTTCGCTTCATGTGGGGATAAGTGACCTCATAGTATTAGCTTATACCGTAGTACGATAAGAAGTAATGACAGAAAGTTAGTTAAATGTTGTTTTAGATTCAAATACGCTCTGCGTTTTCCGAGCTTAAATTCAACAGGTCTGGGAAAGTGTTGAGTTCTTCCTCACTCTCCTGTGTTTACTTCGGACCGGATAACATACTCAAAAAGAAATATGTTGATACAGGCTAACACGCCACAAAATGAATGGTGTTTTTGTGTATATGCCTTAACTGTGTCTCCTGCTTAATTAGCAACAACATTAATAGGTTTTAGTCTGGAGCTTGTTGGGAATGAGTTTTTTTAATCCAGTTTTTAAGCTTAACCTGCAATTAACATTTACTTGTTATTTTTAAAGTTGTTACTCATGAATTTAACTTAATATTTGTAAGAGAGGGAATGCTAAATGTCTTCTTCAAAACTACCAAAGTCTAAATTTAACATTTTTAGTATCATTTCGTCAGGCTACTCCTGGGTCTAATGTCTAATTGGATGTGAGAATCCGCTAACCTCCACTGTCCTTATAGACCTTGAACGCACCACCCCTGGGGGTGTGGATCCAGTTATTCCCCGCTGACTGGAAGCAGTAGGCTAAATCATGGGACGGCGGTCCGAGCAGTGAGCCAGCCGGGCTGAGGACAGGGACAAAGCAGTGCCAGATCGACTTTCTCCAGACTGCACTATCACCATCGGCAGCACTGTATCATCTCACCTTCATCATCATCATCAACAGTGTGCGGGTTTCTCGTGGCGGCGAGAGGCGACGTCGGGCTGATTCGGGATCAGCCCATGCAGGAGGATGGAGATAGAGAACAGGACGAATGGGTTCGACTACCCGGAGAGAAACAACGCCAAGTCCGTTAACGGTAGGCAAACACAAATCGGAGCGTGCATGCATGTTCACACACACTCACATCTCTGCATATACTGTGTGACACACCGCTGCTGCTCATGACGAGGTCACACCTTTGCTCACCTACGAGTAGCGTTACGGGCGCACTGTTTTTGATTAGCCCTCTTAAGTGCATCCATCAGCGGTGCATTAGCATTCGCAGGCTCTGCCAGCAGGTCTCAGAGACACTTCTTCAGACTGTGCACAGACCTTGCTAAAGCTTGCAGTGGACATGGACACGAGCAGTAACACACAGCAGTGTCAAATCACTATCTGTCATGATTTTTTTTTATCTGTTGAAATGAACTTTTGAAATGAGCTTACAAAGTATAAATGTCGCCCCTCTGATCAAGTGGAGTGGAGTGGCTTATCATCACGTGTGGACAGATTTTGGGCAGGAATGAGGTTGATTTTGGTTTGTCTTCCGTTTTTTGCATCAGTGGGATTGATTGAATTTGGTTTTATTATCCCTGTGTATGCCTGCTCCCTGTGCCCTGTGTGTGTGTGTGTGTGTGTGTGTGTGTGTGTGTGTGTGTGTGTGTGTGTGTGTGTGAGAGAGAGAGTGTGTGTGTGTGTGTGTGTGTGTGTGTGTGTGTGTGTGTGTGTGTGTGTGTGTGTGCGTGCGTGTGTCTGCATTTAAATGTTCAGAGAATTGAGTGCAATTCCCCTGTGAAGCTGGGAAACTCTAAACATGGTTGACTGAACAGATAACCATATGGGGCATGACTGTCTGCCAAATGCAGCCTACATGACACACACACACACACACACACACACACACACACACACACACACACAAAGAGCTGTCAGAGAGTTTCTCAGCTTAAAAAACATCTGTCCTCTTCTCCTAATTTGGTTCTTTAAATTAACAGTGTTTATGTGGTTGCAGTTCACTAAAGCAGAACTAAAAGTTGTTATTAGGACTGCAGCTTCACAAATGCTGGAATTTTTTAGGTGGTCGCTGGGGTTAACATTTGAGAGCTTAATTTGACTACTTTGTCAATTTAATTTTTTACTTATTAACAAACATGTGCACATAACAAACATTTTTTTAAAGAATCCCTTAAAAAAAGAATACTACAAGGGATATTCCCAAGAAGTGTGGCGGATGAGACATTTTACAGTTCAGAAATAGAGATTTTTTCCTGTGGAACAACTGTTTGAAGGAGGTGTGTAGGCTTTAGTGACATCTAGTGGTGCGGTGTCGGACTGCAATTAAATGAAAAACCCAAGCATTGTAAGAGCCTTCAATGGGCACTAAAAACATGGCAGTGTAGCATACAGTCTTCATTAAACAGGAGCCTCTCCCTCTGCAGATTTAAAAGACTTTTTTTAAGGTTTAACAAACACAATACGTATTTTTTACATAATTCTAGATTATTGAAAATATACTTATGAAGATTACATTTCATTTCTAGAGGGGTAGATCCCCCTAAATCCTATACACTGGACTTCCAGCAGCAAACATCATCACAAACATATTTTTTTCATTTTTGTACTGCAGTTTTTATATATCAGTATTGTGTATTAGCTAACTTTCATGCAAAACTGATACACAGTATTTGTGACAAGGTGATATCGGTCAATACGATGTTTTGTTGTTTCAGCGCTTTTTCGTTGCTTCCTTACTGAGACAATGTCAATAAAGTACTTGAAACTTGAATTATGTTCAAAAAAATCAAAAGAGACAGCAAAGAAAATGTGCCAGAGCGTCATAAATCTGTGTCCTCTAAATCTGTGTAGAAGGCACTGGCACCAGTTCCAATTTGTTAGCACACACCCCATCATCCCTTCAACTACTAAGTCATCGTCATCATCCAGCTCGACATGAGCCAAACAGAATGGCAGTGTTGTAACCATTAGCTTTGTGTATGTCTGTCTGATGTGTACACAAGAATGTCACCATGCCCATTTTTTTACAAATCTTTATGTGAGCCTGAGCAAGAAAGAACACAAACTTCTTTAGAAGTCAAAGTGACCTGCTGCTGGTGAGGGAAATTGGAGTTGAGGATTATGTCAGCACACACAGATCCCTGTATGTCTCATCTTACCTGCTGTCAATTTTGAAACTACTGCAGAGTGAAATAGAGGGGATTTGCTCTAATTCCACAGTAGCCATTACACCTGTTACTTAGCCTCCTGTTTTATCCACATGAACCACTCAATTCATAAAACAGCCACTCGAGTCATTCACATTCTACTTTTACAATTCCAGCTAAAATTTCTGCCTTTATTCTTTGTCTCCATTTACTCTTCCTCGCTCACTTTCTTGCAGCCTATACCTTCTCTAAATTTACTTTGCCACCCACCCTGACATCACTCCCTCATTTTCCATATCTACCTCAATTCATTTTCCGTCCCTCCCCTCCTTCATTTTGGTTAGCCTCATTCAGGAGAAGGCTTTTGTGATTGGCCAGTATTTATATCATCTAGGTCCCAGTGCCACCTGGGACAATGGTCTCCAGTCAGATCCAGGTCACAGCAGGAAGAACCATTCTTCGGCTCTGCGCGTATCAGTCCAGTCCAGTCCAGTCCAGTCCATCTGCCACACAAGCCAGCTTCAGAGACAGACACAGCTACTGCACCAACTCACCCACTGGCATCACACACACAGGTAGATAGGCACACACACGTTCGTCAGCAGGTGCTGCATCACTGCTCTCGTTTGCCTCACACACAAACACACACACACAGGTAGATAGTGGGGGATCTGGCTGACTGCACTAACCATGCACACAGGTGAATATTTACACAGAGCTTACCTCTGAGCCCAGGAGAACCTCTGCTACCGTGATATCCGTTTTCACAGCAGATGACAACACTGGCAGTGATGCTGAAAGACAGGTAAAGGTAGGTGGATGTAGCAATAACCTGCATGTTTGACAGGAGTAGGAGATACAACTACTAAACTAGAGTATATGTGCAGATTTTATGTGTATATTAGAGTTAATAATGCCAAAATACAAATTACAAGCCTTAATGGATAGACACAATAAAACAAAAACAATAAAAGCAGTATTTGTTATGATAAATAGCATCACTAGCATTTTATTAGCTTCCACACTCAACAGTTAACTGCAAATGGCCATTTAACACAATGTGAGACCAAAATGTGAAGACTTCCTACTGGAGGTAAATAAATTATAGGGCACAGATCTTACAATTGACCCTCCAAATGTGGGCTTATTTGTCCTAGTGCTGGTACCCACTCACCGTCAGTGTTTCACAGTTTCTAGAGTAGTTTACACAGGATTACCGAGGGATAATCCATTTACAGTATTTAGAGACATGAGTCGCCATCTGTTTGCATTTATCTCAGCGAGGGAGCCGTCACCACCGGCTGGATACAAACAAACACACTTCAACGGTGAGACGAAGATGTCTGACATTATGTATGTAAATATCATATTGCTGCAGTGTTAGTGTACCGGTTAACTATCCGGTTTGTTTAGCCGTGGCCGGTGTCACTCAGATAGACATTGGTCACGACCTTCAAACTGCGCGCGCACTCCGGCCAGTGGGATTTGCTGCTTTCAAATGCTGTCGTAAAGTCTTGTTCCAATTTAAACGCATTTTCTGTGACACTTTTGTTTACGGTTAGCATCAAGGCTAATGACAAAAATGTTATTTCATTGAACACACTGAGCGCAGGACTTATGCTATGGTGTACTGTAGAGCTATAGTGAAAAGAGGAGAACATGTCAGCCAGCAAATAGAAGTTAAGGTAAGCTAATGAATTTAACAAGCCAAATAAAAAATGGAAATGTTCAGTAATGTATAAAGCCAAATAAAAACGAACAAAAAATACAAAGCGAAACGTGATATTTACATCAATTATTCGCGTTTCCCCTGAGATATTTCTTACGTCGGTTTGCACTCTGTTTTCTCATTTTTCGACAGCAAGTGAAAGCAGCGGTTGACCAGAAGACTTTATAGCTCCTGCAAATCAGTCAATTGTGACTTGCTGTGTACTACCTGGTTAAGTGTTGCACAATTGACGGTTTCGACAATCGTCAATCCTCCAATTTTGCAGTAAGTATGAGTACTCAGCCCGACATTTGTTGATGTTAATTCTAGCCCTGAAACACTGCAAGCTAAGAGCAAGCGAATAAGTTAATAGCTCGTGTCTGTAGTAATTTACATTAATGACCCACTGGGTTGTGCAGTGCCAGCTCACCTCAGTGACAGTGTTGTATTTTTCTCATACCATTCTTCTAGGAGACTCTTCCTGTGGTGGTGAATTAATATCTGAAGACTACCTGCTGAAAATGAAGTTTCTAGACCAGAAACTTGCTTTTGTCACCTGCAGTCATCAAACAAACGCAGTAACCTCTTAAACACCAGCTCTGTTATCCAGCATATTTTATCGCCTTATTGCTGCTATTGAACTTTACCAGCAAACCCTTAAACATTCTCTACCTGCTCACCACTTGCCCAGGTGCTTTCACTAGCTGCAAAAAGCTCTTCCTCAGTTTCCCTCTCAATTCAGAAAACCCTCTTTTCACAAATGATGCGGACTGACAGCAAAGGCCGAAGTGCCTCACCTCACAGGATAACCTATAAGTCTGACTTCCATGCCATCAAATGTTCATTTGACACTGGGACCAGTTTTCAACCAAGGACCAAAGCCACTGTTGCCCAGCGCACTGCTGTGCACTCAACCAGGCTGCCATCCAGCCTGTCAGATCCCATAATGTCTCACACCACCACCAGCACAGGCAGCAGAGGGAGAGTTCGCAGCACCAGAGGGACCAAGATCAGAGAAAACATCTTCCTGCAAATGGACAGCCAGCAGCTGAAACAAGATGGTGGTCAAGTGCTGAGTTTAGGTTCAACACCACTCATTTCACCCCATAATCCTGGCCCACTGCCCCAAACGTCACCTTTCTCTGGATCAAGACGGTCAGTCATCGGTTCCTTGTCTCTTCTGGGCACTGTTGCCAATATGTCAACTCCAGAATCTTCTCTGCAAGATAAACTACCCAGGGCAGAGGAGATAGTTGATATTGACAGGGCTGCTCTGGCTCAGAAATTCTCTGTCACCCGCAGGTTGTTTGAAACCAAGATGATGGAGGTTGAGGGTGGTGGAGGGCTGGTTTCAAAAGGAATTACTGGCAGGCCAAGCAAGACAATGGCAGAAGGGAAAGGAGAAGAGGGAGAGGAGAGAGGAGGTGTCGGCCAAGTGGAAGAAGAGGAGGAGGCAAGTGAGAAAAGGAGGCACACAGAGGAGAATAGCTTTGATAAAGATGAATCAATAAACCTACCTATCATAAATATTTCCTCACCACAACCTCCTGCGCAAGCCTCACTGACAAGGGACCCTAAATCTCCTGCATCAGATGGCCCAATTGAAGCGTCTAACACATCTCCCCCCTGTCTTGACATACATAGTCAAACCACAGAATCACTAGGAATGGCAGAAAGTTCAAGTCTTGACCTCCACTTGACCCCTGAGGATCCAGTGAGGGCCGAACTAGTGGACGTGAAGAACGAGTCATCAGAAAGTGAAGAGAATGAAGAAGAAAAGGAGTGGAAAGAGGCTAAAAACTTGCTTAAGAAAGAAGGAGGAAAGTACCGGTGCATGGACAACGCTGCAGGAGAAAGTGTGCAGGACCTAGTGGATGATGTTTTTGAGGAGCCCAGCATGGAAACACCACTTTATAATGTGGAAAACAAAGTGGACCTCAGAGCAGGAAAAGCTATGCCAGTCGTTTCCTCAGAGGAACGCCATGAGGAGTTACCAGCAGGCATGTCGTGTAAAAACGATACTGAGGATGACAGGGAAGGTGGAGGAGACAAGTATCGGCAGGTGAATGAACAATGGGAGGAGCAGAGCAGACAGTTCATTGCTTGGGCTGAGAATTCAACAGAAAAGGGGGACTACAGGGAGAAAAAGACAGATGCAGGACTGGAAGAAAGTGCTGTAAAGAAAGATAGAGGCATGATGCAGGAAGAAGGTATTGATAAAGAAGTTGTGTCATTGAGTGTGGGGGAGAGAAAAAGTGGAGAAGAAGAACGCAAACAAAGCCATGAGCATGAAAAAATTGACAACAGGAAGAAAAGTGAGAGAGAAGAGCTGCGAGAGGAGCGTGTCATTGAGGAGGTCAAGCAGGAGAGGTGCAGGGAGAGCGGTGATGGAAAAGATACTGAAGGAGGAGGCAAAGAAGACCAGACAGGATCTGCAGATATCCGAGGGATTGAGAACGAGGCGTTTGTGTACGAGCAAGAAACCCAGTCTCATTCAGCGTCACCAGGACAGGAGTGGGAAAACTCTACACATCCAGGAAATCAACTTTTATCAGAATATGAAGAAATACCTGGTGTGCCTGAAGGGTCCGATCAGGAGGATGAGGATGCAGCGGAAGATGTAAAGAGAAAGATCAAGTTCTCCTCAGCACCAATCAAGGTGAGGAAAACTTCCACAAACTCAACCTTTCAGCTTTCATTACTCACCTCACCGAAAGCTGCAGGGTTGCTTACTTGCAAATTCATGCATTTTATGGAAGCTTTTTATTGTAGAATTGTATGACTGACAGTTATAGTTGGTGTTTTAATCCATAAAAGAGAGGTGTTAGCCCAAAGCCATGTTTCCAATCCATCAGAGGAGGCGGAGGAGAGACAAGACCCCACATGCTTCAGTGTGTCAGAGTTGCCTTGATTTACTGTAAAAACACATGAAGCATTCCTGTACTCAAGCTGCGAATGACAGTCACAACAAACTACTCTAACATTCAATGTAGTGTCAGTAAGTGACACATTGAAATGTTGTTTGTTTACTTTGACATTTTTGTAGGATTGCGCAATATGTATATTTTTGGCTGATAATGACGTCTGATAACTATCTGCTTCTAAAAGCCAGAACAGACAAGATAAAACTAATCATTTCACAGTTTTGTAGAAGTTCATCCCATGTAGTGTTTGCACTCCTGAGGGTAAAAAAGAGAGGATGTAGTGAGCAAAGATGGATAATTTGATATTATGTAACTCTGATCTTATCAAATCCAACTGACTTTACTATTACAACAGCTGAAGTGGAAGTAGATGAAACAACTTCATAGACTTTGGCTTTGCAGAGCATTTTGATTGAGAAATCAGAGCCAAAAGTCTACGGCTGCTTATCTGCAGATTTAACACAATGACAGAAGGCAAATACTGGACTGTTATGCTTAGCAAAGAATGGAAAAGAGGGTAGTGGAACAGCTACACCGCTTTTAATTAATGAGGTCATCAACATCACTTTTGGCTTTCTTTACAAACACTACTAATCAGCTAAAATTTCATTCTCTGAATAGTACATGACGATATAAATTTCTAGATTTTTGACCTTTTAATTTATCGACTCCATATATGTTGTTCATCCCTAATTTTTTTACTATTCTCTCATTACACTTGTGCAGTTTGCTCACGTCTCTGCACTTCTCTGACAAATTAACCAACATAATTAGTGTTTTGTTGTGTCAGTAGCTGAGACAGTGAGCCTGTATGTGACACTGGTGTTGACATAAGCTGAGGCTCTTGCAGTGACTTAAAGCGGATATTGAATGCTGTCTTTCAGGTGTACTGCACTTATTCCAACGCAGAGTACGACAGACACAATGAGGATATCGACCCTGTGTCCGCCTCGGCTGAGTATGAGCTGGAGAAGAGAGTGGACAGGATGAATGTCTTTCCAGTGGAGATAGAAAAGGGTGTGTTTCCACATCCGAACCCAGAATCAAGAGAAATCCTGAAAGAAATCATGTTTCATTAATTCTAACATATATTAGGTTAAAAACTGAATTTTCTCAGTTTCCACTGTTATTTCAAGTACCAGGTCCTCCCTCTTTTGAATAACTGTCTCTTGTGTCTTTATGTTGCAACAGTCTTCTCTCGACTAATGTTGTTAATTTGATGTGGTGTTCTTTTAGGAGACGAGGGTCTGGGCATCAGTATCATAGGAATGGGTGTAGGTGCTGATCAGGGACTGGAAAAACTAGGAATCTTTGTCAAGACAATCACTGAAGGAGGAGCAACACAGAAGGACGGAAGGTGCATTTCAACATTAGTTGAATCAGTGAAATCACTGATGAATCAGTGTGGCTCAACTAAGATTTTCTTTTATTTGTGTGTGTGTGTGTGTGTGATAGGATTCAGGTGAATGACCAGATAGTGGAAGTGGATGGGGTTAGTTTGGTTGGAGTCTCCCAGCTGTTTGCAGCCACAGTTCTCAAGAATACATCAGGCCTCGTCAAGTAAGTTGCCATGTCTCACTATTTGTTTGCACTGCTGCTACTTCTGCAATGTTTCAGAATGTAAAGTCTTTCCCATTAATGATTTAGAGACGAGGAGTTACAGAAGAGTTTCAGCCTGATATTTGATTTCTCAGTTTAATAAAAAGCTGTCCATCTGATCAGAAACAGGACATCTGAAGGTTTGTTGCGTAATTGCAGTTATTTAAAGATTACACAATAATAGCCACTTAAATATAATTTCTTTGCTGGCAGATGTTTTTAAAGTACTGTGTCGGTGCTTTGGAACAGCATCCACAAAGTGTGAGCAGAAATGTGAGTTCTATATCAACTACATGTGATTCAGACTTGATATTTCTGCCAACCACTTTCCCAAGCATATCATATTGTTAGATTGCCTGCCAGCTTTTAGGATTGGAGAAACCTGTGGTGGAGCATAGATTACAGATTCACCAGTAAACCTGTCAAAACTATCAACGACTGCATTAATATCATCCTCATGACAGCCACAATTCTTTCTTGGTTCTCTGAAACAAATTTTTCCTTTGTTTGGAGATACTTTTTTAGGTGATATATGTAACATTTTAGCACTAATATAGCACCTCACTTACACTCTTAGGACTTAATTCAAGAGTAGCTAAATTATGTGATTAAATCACTGGACTGAGTCTCATTTGACGGGTCATAAAAAGTGCAGCACATTCCAATAATTAAATTTTCACCCAGGTGGCTCAGGTTCAGCTGCCGGGTGAGTGTGAGAGTTGCACAGTTTAAAGAAGACAGTCACTTTGTACATAAAGAACACAATACAGATTTGATCTCCAAAAGTTTTACTGTAAAAGATGCTGAAATGTTTTATGTATTACCTTTTAAGAAACACTTTCAAAGAGTTTGAATATCAGTGTGTCTGTCAATGCATTAACATTGCGAGAGTATGTAAAACTCTTTCCACTCATGTCTTGGCTTGTGCAAATCCCTGATTCCTCTCCTTGCCTCCTCACCTCACATCCTAGTCCCCCCCCCACCCAAGATGCAAGCAGAGGAGGCAACAAAGAGACAAAGATTGGAGACAACAACATGAAAAAAATTGAGAAAACCCTGCTTTGTAGTCTTTATTTTAAAGCTGCATCTTCTGTCTGTTGCTTAATTATAGGCCTACCAGCATGCTTTGTATGTGGTTGGTATATACCAACTGTGTGTCACACCCTTTTGCATCCTCATTAATAGTTCCTCCAGCAGGCCTCCTCTTTCCTAACTCCTCCCACCGCAAGATGCATTTTTGGAATGGAGACATTTGTCAAGATGGCATGCTGAGATTGATTTCCAGGTCACAGGCATGAGAGGAGAGGAGACAAGGAAGCACAAAAAAGAGAAAATGAGAAAAGCTCTTTTCGACTGTAAAATGTGCAATGATAACAAACTGCAACACAACAGCTTTTTTAACAGAAGATACTTTGACACACCACAGGGGTAAAAGTACAGGTGTATATAATAAAATGCGTGTTGGTTGGATTCCATTTAGCTGCTTAAGTTTCAGGGTTCAAGCATTGTGCATTCTGGCTCACTGTCACGCATACTATCGTTCATGTTATTGGTAACACCTGCACATTACCAACTCAAAATGTCTGCTGTGAAAGAAGGCTGAAGTGATGGCTCACAGCCTTGATCTATCTCTCTGTTTGGCTGCAGGTTTCTGATTGGCCGAGAGAAGGAGGGGGTGGAGAGCGAGGTGGCCCGACTGATCAATGAGAGCTTGGAGATGGATAAAACATCCAGGAAGGTGTGTTTACTAGAACAAGAGTAGAGTTTTAATCCCGTTAACAATTCCATTCCAATTTAATCGCACTGCTTCTGTGTGCATTTCTTTTGTATGAAGAAGGAAGGAAAAGCAGGAGATGAATGTAATGATAGCTGCATGTCAGAGAGGGAGTCAGCGGCTGAGGAAGAGGAGGAGGAGGAGGAGGAGGAGGAAGATGATGAAGAGGAGGATGTGTCTGCTCTTTCTAGTTTGGACAACTACCAGCTGTGCCTCAAATACCAGCAGGTACTTTGAAGTCAACATGAATTAACATCCGTATTATGTTTACTTTAATTTTAACCCGATTATATACTGTAAGAAATTACAGTACAAGGATACCACAGCACTATAAAAAGAGATAAAAACTGTTTTCAAACCTTTTTTGTCTTTTTAGCTTCAGTCAAAACTAGGAAGCAGAGCAGCCCAACTTCACCACGCCAGAGAAAAGGTAGGTCGCTCAGCTAGGATTGAGATCTCTCTTCTTTACACACACACACACACACACACACACACATACACACGCACACACACGAACACACCCCACACACACACACACACACACAAAATAAACAATAACTGTACTCACTTTAAAACACCACCTTTTTGCATCCACATTTGGAACAGTCTGACCCATTTAACTGTGTGTGAGATGGCTCGCTGTGGAGTTATTAGGACACGGGCCGCGTTCCAACACTGCTCCACGTCAGCTCTGCCTCTCTGCCTTTGCCTTGAAGTAATCACCACTGTGACATAACTGGGTTGGAGAAAGAAAATCTGGCTTTCTTCTATTCAACCACGTTAGATCCGCAAATACTTCATTCGTTTTATTGAAACTCTTGAAGTAAGAGGATTGAAGAAAAAACAGTTTCTCCAGCTCTAAAAATGAGTTTTTGACACTTTGAGTAACAACAAAAGGGACTTATTTCCCTCCTTGTGCATATGCCATTTATAAACACATGCAAACACACAGTAAATATTCTATGCTTTGACTCCATGTTAAGTTAAAGGCGTTGGAGGAGCAGCAGGCCCTATGGGAGAGCCAGAAGGATGAGTTGGAGCAAAAAGTGGAGGATGGAGAGGAGAAAGCCGACAAACTAGAGAAGTAAGATGCCATGGGCTGTGCACTGTGTTTGTTTTAGAAATGAATTTTGACATTGGTGACATGATAAATTTGTAAGTATGTAATGGAGTGGGAGCCTCAAGCCTGCAAAAATGATAATCACATTAAGAAACATTATGAAGACTATAATGATGGTTAAGTGGGTGTTAATGCCCCCCACTCTTTTTATCAGGTACTGGCAAGAGGCCCAGACACTGTGCAGGGTTGTGAGCCAGCGACTGGCCGACGCCCAGAGCCAATCAGAGAGCTTGGAGATCAAATACAATAAGGCCAAGAGACTGGTCAGAGAATACCAGAGCAGGTATTTATCTAATCCATCCAATCCAGTTATCTCTCTGACAATTTGGAACACGACTCCTAAATGACTGGAAGTGTATTCTGGTAAAAGTATGCAAGTCCTTTCATCCATATTTTTGCAATTAAACTTCTCAATTTTCTTTTTTTTCCAGAGAGGAAGAGAGGGAGAAAAGAGAAGCCGACTTGAGGAGAGAAATGGAAGAGAGAGATAAGCAGCACAGAGAGACAGTTGAAAGGCTGCAAATCCAGGTGAGCGGCAACTTCTCAGCCCTGTATGGATTTACTTTACTGAGCGTGCCATTCCTCTGTAGTCATTGTTTCACACTGTTTATCACAGATAGCACAGCTGGAGAGGAAAGAGCCAGAGAGACAGAACCACTCTGTGGGCTCTTCAGTCACAGGTAAGCAGCTAAATGACTGTAACTGGAGAGTTTCATGTGACTGTGTATCTCAGTTTCTGTCGCTGCTTGGCAAGGAAAAAAGTTTAGAACCATTTTATTTTTAAAGTTTTGGCATCAGATGTGCTTTTATGGCTGTTGAAGAAAGACTTTTAAGCTTTGTGTGTCCCTTTTAATTTTGTATAATATAGGAACTTTAAAACTCTGGAATAAAAACTATGTCTGTTGTGACTAAGTGAGGAGATGTTTATGTCTCAGGTCCAGATTGGTATATTCCAGTTCCTGATACAGGACGTCTGGACTCCAGCGCTCACATCGCCAGAGCTCAGCTGGCCCAGAAATCCAAGCGCCATCCGCCCTCTCGAGACAAACTCAGAGAGAGCTTTAGAAAACAGGTACTCTGTTAAATTTACACTCAGATTTGTTTGTTTCGGACTGTAAAACTTACACACACATGTTCTCATGTTTCCATTTAGGAAGATGAAGCTCAGAAACTCCAGGAGGGCCAATCGCTGTCTGCCCCCCCAGTGGTACAAAGGAGCAGCAGAAGTGACCTGTCCAGCACCTCGTCTTTCTGCACCCTCAGTCCTCAACTTCCCACCAGCTCCGACTTCACCCCTCCCATCTACATCACCAACACCATCACACCCTCATCAAGCAAATCCTCCACATCCAGGAAGTCCAAAAGGAAATTTCCTGATTTCAGGTGCAGGGTCCCTCACTCCAGTTGTCCCTCTCTGGGATGATAATACAGTGAAATATTTATCACATATTCCCTGATTTAAAAGTTGTTCAAATATCGCAAATTTATTTTTTGCCACGTTGAGTTGTTGAGTGCAGACACTGACTGGCCATTTTGCAGCTGGTTCCTTTTCATAGTTATAAATTGCTTCTTTTTCCAGTGGCCTTCGCAAGTCTCTCAGTAAAAGGAGAAGTGAGAAACAGCGCAAAAGGTCCATAAGCAACAGGTCTGATATCACACATACAGAAGCACAGCTTTCTTTATGCAAAAATTTCATTTCTCCATGAGTAAAGAACAATGCATAAAAATAGGAGTGAAAATATCAGATTGTTTATTTTAAATTTGGAGCTACTTGGACAAAATTTGTATAAAATGTTTGCAATTCTTTATTTGAGATTATATAGATTATAAATAGAGCAATTTATGTAATCTCACAGGGGCTCCTGTGGTGACCTGGTGGATGAGCCCACCGGAGTTTCCCCATCAGGTTCGATCACCTCGATGCCTTCTTGCCTGCCCTTTCCCTGGTTCGGAGAGCGAGGGAGGGAAAAGGAAGAGGAGGGTGAGAGGGGCAGGGAGAGACTTCGCTCTGTGTCCAGCAGCAGTTTACCGTACCTGACCACCACAGGTAGAAGAGATCAGGTAAGGAAAGCTAACTAATAATGGCTCTGTGGGGGCTAAACATCCTAACATGTCTATGGACTAACAAGGATACAAGTCAGGCTTTCAACATGCCAGCCTCCTCCCTCCATCTGAACTCTCTGAACTTGATGTCTCATACAAACAGAAACCTCTCTTAAAATAAAATAAACACACACGCATGGATTAGCATGCAGCAGGTGCAATGCACAGTATGTAGCATCCTCTTTCTCTTGCTTCCAGAGTATTGGCTCTCCAGTGTGCAGCTCTAGCATGGTGGGCCATGTCTCTGATCCCTCCCTCTCTGGGCACTCTTACACTTTTACCTTTTCCTCCTCTGAGGTGAGTCTGTCCTTCTCTTCCTTTTTCTTTCCTTATATCTTCCCTGATGGCACACTCTTTGTCCCAATTCTACTCTTTTCTTTAATTACAGTCTCCTCTCATTTCTTTGCTTCTCCTCTCACTCTCTTATTTTCTTGTGTCAGACGTTGGATGATGACCCAGTTCCCACCAATAACAACAACCAGTGGCAAAGTCGACCCGTCCTGGAGTGGAGCAACCAGCAGGTGTGTCTGTGGTTAATCGCCATGAACATGGATCAGTATGCGTCCGAGTTCGCTGCCAAAGGTGTGGATGGGACACAGCTACTCAACATGGACGGGGAGAAACTCAAGGTGAGTGTTACAGATCATGTTTAGGGAAAATAAAATCATTTATCAAATGTAACCAGCACATATACAAGGTTAATATGTATGTAATATTTACACATTAAAATGTCTATTTAATATTATTCAAGGTAGGGGTGCTCTTCTCTTTTTTGCCTGCTGCTAATTTCCTTGGTAACACCAGTCAGAGATTGAGGGAAGGAAGTCAGCAAACATGACATTAATACATTATCCCGCCTGTGAACATTTGACAGTCAGATTTTCATCTGCAAAGGTTACTGTTAATAAACAATAAAAAACAATAAAATAAGCAAATCTAATGATTCAAGGCTACTTTACAACATTATCAAACTACACCTTTTGTTTTCATTGATTTGACTGAGATCTCTAGTTGCAGAAATTACATGTTTTGTGCTGGATTGAATTACTCTGGAAGACTGTGTGCCACTATATACACATTTTATATCATTCAGATATTCAAAGACCTTAACGACTGTTCTAACCTGTTGTAAGTCAGAAGGATAAACCTTTGTTTTCCTAGTGATTTTTTTTTCCAGTGGGCAGTAACCTTTATTTAAAATAATCAGTGTGATTATGGGGTGATTGCAACATCTTTTAAACACAGATGGCACTGCCAACCCAGACTTAACTTATCTAGATTATTCTTAGTTGGTTTTTAATGATGCAAATAATGACGATTTTACATGTAGTGAAATTTAAAAATGTTAACTCTGATATTGGAGGATCATTAATTTGAACCTGCACAGTATTCTACATCCTTTCTTTACACTGACGTGTCTTCCCCCTGTGTCACCTTCTTTTCTCTGCTGTCAGGCTCTGGGGGTCTGCAGCCATAGTGACCGCTCTGTCCTCAAGAAGAAGCTGAAGGAGATCAGAAAAAGTGAGGAAAAGGGACAGAGGAAGCTAAAAGAGGAAAAGGAGAAAGAGAAGAATGCAGTTTTGGACAGAGAGATTGAAGAAAAGGAGAAGGCGAGGATGATGATGGAGAAGAAGCCTGTGAAAGATGCCCGACACGGTGTCAGAACTGTAAGAACGGAGTCACTCCTATAAAGGTGATGTTGGAGGTGCACCACCAGCATGAGGGTGTGTCTTCAGGCTATGACACACAGAAATACACTTGAACCAGTCTCTATTAAGTGAATAGAAACCACTAGATCTACTGCACACATCCTTGACTGCTCACATCTTCATCGTTATCATTAGGATACAGAACACTGAGTGGTTTTAATGGACACAAAGATCTTTGGACCAGAGCAGAAGTTTGACTCCAGCACCAAAGTTCACAGTCACAACAGATCCTTGTCCTTCGGTGTATGTCAGGTGTAAAGTGTGTGGCAATTTGCTATTATTTTAAAATGTTTTTTTATTATGAACCTTAAATTATCCTTAGATAATGATTTTAATATTAAATTATGTGCTAATTTAAGCGCGCAGGTGTTTGCTGTAAATGCTTTTTTTATGTATTAATAAATAATGCTTTAAACTTGCGTCTTTAACCTTTATAAATGCATTTGCTTGTCCTTAAAAATCACAACAGAACAACATTTAAAAACTTTTATTTAAGAAACTCTTTGTTTGCTTTCACTCATATTTTACAGCCAGTGAATGAAAGGTGGATTCTGCAAAAAGCTTTGGTCATATACATTTACAAACCAAGTGCTCTACAGCTGTGGGATAAGTTGCAGTTCCTCTATTTAAAATACAACCTGAAGCACCTTGAGCATGAAAAATGTTGACTGATCAACAAGTTAAGGCAAATGCACAGTAGAAAGGATTAAAAAAGTAAGAGAAATAACATTTTTAGTGAAAAAAATGCATTGCATGGCTCTTTGGCCTGTAGGGCATGTAACATAAAGTACTCCTCACAAAGAATAAATACAAACAATTCTGCAAAACATTCAAAAAATGTACAAAAGAACCTATAGACACTCCCTCCCTCCCCCAGTCAACACTGTGAATGTAGCAAATGTACAAAACTAGCTCAGAGAGACGACAGAGGTGCAGGATCGTCTCCCACACTGCAACTCTCCTCCAGTGATTTCAAACAAACTTTATCCAAGATCAGTTCAGCCCTTGAAGCAGAATGTTTGATCAAGAATTTAGTCTTTAAAAAGTTTTTAACAATTAATTTGTTTCTTAATATTTACAGTCCGCGCCATGTAAAGACAGGGCAGGAAGAAAAACTAGTAAAATTGGGGGTTTATCAGTAAGCGGCAGAAGTCTGTACAAAGTCAGATCTCATTGGCTGTTAAGAATAGTGTTCTTTGTCATGCCAGGTTGTCATCCAGGGCTTCTTTTCCACATTTTCCCAGTTACCATTCCCAGGTTTCATAGCTCTTTCCTCCCGTTTGATGCGAACAGCGTTGTAACTGGGAACCTTGTCTTCATATTTGGCTCGCTTAAAAAAGCCACACTGCAGAGAAGAAACAGAAAACAAGTGTTTGAGTGTTTTGTTTGGGGAAAAGGCTATTTAAAGACATTTTGAGAAAGCAAAGGAGGATGATGAGATTTCCAAAGTCATCACCAAGATGCAGTGAATCCATTAAGAGGTGTAGACAAGCCATCTGCACTCCTCTTAAAGACAGGAAACATGTTCTAATGCCCCCGTTTTTGAATGTATAGAGAAAGAGACTGCATGTGCAATAGCAACAAGAGGAATTGAAAAGCAAAGTAAAAGAGAAAAAATTCAAAGAAATGCAGAACAGCCCCCTTGGTGAACCTCAGAGCGTTGAATGACACAGTCACTGATTATCAGCCATCACCTCCCCTGGCCATGCAGGTAAACAGTTATGATTCACACATAATCATGTGTGAAAACCTTTAAGGCTTGAACTCGGCAGAAATAATCAGTCAGCCCTCACAGTAGCATCATGTCACAGTGTGAGAATTGCCCACTGCCTGCTTATTACCAGAAAGCAGCACTTTTGTAGCAAAAAGGTGCGAAGGAAAACATTTCAACCAACGGTAGGCCAGGTTATTTTACCCTCTCTCTTTTTTTATGCATTTGATGTCAGTCTCTCTTTTTCTGTTGGGTCCTCTTTATTCTTTTTCCCAAAGACTCCACACTGAGGAGAGGCAGATTGTTAGAAAACGTGTGTAATCTTTACATATACCTCCAGTTGTCCTGTAAATGGTGCTTCAAAGATTGAAAGCCAGTTTTAATCGAAACACATGCTCACATCTCATTGTTTAATTATCCTACCTTCCATAGAAGGAAAATCAACAGGCCCAACAACAGCAAGCCGAGCAGGACGGACAGCACGATGATCCACCATGGCACTCCTCCATACTGGGCCGCACGCCTCTCTGGGAACACCGTCATTCTCACCTGGAAGAACATCAGCAGGAATAACAGTGTCAACTACATTTTTAAAAGGCTTTTTAGATTTTTTTTATTTGTTCATCTGAGTTTAAAACATTCACAAGCTCAGGTTTTATTGATGCATTACTCGCTTGTATACACTTGTATCAGCGTTTAAACTGCCATATCATGCCATAAATATTCACGTCCTCTTCTTGGATAGAACAATGCCATGTTACTCACCTGCGTCTCAGCGTCTTTCAGCACTGTGTTCTTTGTTGTGCTGTCCACATGCAGAGAGGCTTTCACTATCACCTCTATGTGGTGTAAATCGGAATAATCCTGTTAAAAGACAAAAGGACAAGATCGAGTTTAGATGAGGACTAATCACTCTACTATTAACATAATTTACTGCAATAAGACTTGTTTTCTTGATTAAAAAAATAATGTGATTCTCTGTATGAGGCAGCCTACAAAGCTAGAAAGGTTTTTTAGTTATACTTTCATTCATTCCTCTATAAACTCTACATACAGGTTTTTAATAGGTCCATTAATGAACATTTTGTTTAATGATTACAATATGCTCATTCACATGGATGTATTATAACTTCAAAGTTTAATAGTTTTTGTTATATAATTAAATTCCTTGCATCTCAGTACAGTAAAACCTCAGACTACTACACAAACAAAAAAAAAAGCATTTGAATTAGACATACATTTGTATGATTCAAAGTTTAAAGTGTGCAATATCAGAGGCTATGATTCTGGCCAGTTAAAAAGTATTTGTGAAATTCCTTTACTCTTCCTCTTCATGACTGTGAAGCTGATTCTCAACACAGAGTTGCTCCTCCCTCAAATCTTGAACGAACAGTTGAATAAAACCACACAATTTTCTTTTCGATTTGCTGTGTTACCTCTATGAAGGTGCTATTCCAGAGGCGAGAGTGGAAAGTGATGTCTGCATTACTGTCCAAGCCCTGCAGGGGGCACCTTATCCTCACACATTTTGCCCCATCGTCACAGGACTGTTAACAAGGAAGGGAGCACAAAGTTACTACTGGATTTTAGTACAAATGGTACAAAAACACATAAATATCACAATAGCAATAACAAAAGAAGAGAACTCTGAGGTTTTGTTTTACCAGAGTTTTAGACTTCTTTTTGTCAAGTAAACGTGAAATCGTGCCCTCTTCAATTAGTTTAGTGTTTTCTGCTGATCTTCTTGTCCTGGTATTACTGGGTTCCTTAAAGCAGAGAAGAAAAACAATAAGTCCAAATTCAAATTCACCTCAATTTCTTTGTCCACATTAATACACATCTATAAATGTATCTATATATGTCCACATGCAGGCAGAGTTTGTGTTGTTTTCACTGACCACGTTGCGGGGGTTGACCTCATCTTTAGGAGTGCACTGTATGTTCTCCACTCCAGTGGAGCTGATCTTCATCAGGTAGAGCAGCCACTTCCCATTACCGGTCTCCTTTGGCCAGTCAATGTCAAGAGTTGCAGTGCCAAAGTTGGTCAGACGTTTCCCCAGATTGATGATCTGTTAAATCCAGAGAGAAACACCTTCCTGACTCCTGAGTTTGAATCGTCTAACTGAAGTACATGTAACTACTCATATATACTCGTGCATTGTAAGAGTGCTGAAGAGAAGTAGTTACTCTAGAAAGGAAATGACATCTGAGCTTTCCTGTACTCACTCTGAACTGGTGTGTGATGGCACTGCCGATGTCTTTCTCCGTCTTCATAGCCGCCTCACCTTTAGCCTCTCCTGTGAAGTAGACCTGAGACGGCTGGGCTCGTCTGGACAGACGGAGAAGAACAGTTAGTGGCATGAATCGCTGCACGTTAGTGCGGCTTTTGGCCAATGAACTGTATGTGTGTGTATACCTGCGTATGTATGTGTATGTGTGTTTCTTACCCTGTTACAGACAGCTGCAACATGACGACAACCTTTGCTTTTGCTTTGACGGAGGCTAAACTCTGCTGGTCACTTGTCCTGTCAGGTCAGAGGTCATGCACATGTCAAGTCAGATATAGATGTTTTTATATCTAGATTAGATTATAGTAGATTATGGCCCAGCAGCTTATCTAACGTGGCTTATTAGACTTAACCAGGAATGAACTCGCTAACTTAAAATGATCAATTGAATCATCTATCATTCAAAGTTGTATCGATGTAAATTAATGTTTTATGCAGATAGATATACTTACGTCTCCGGCTTAAGGTCAATCTCCAGTTCAGTAGTGTTGAGAGAAATGCCTGACGTACCCAGAATAATGTAGAAGGTCGTCTAATGTAAACAAACAAAGACATTACATAAGTATTAACAGTGCAACTTGTGCATAGAAGGCAGATGGTGCAAAAAGGAGATTTTCTCTCACCTCTGAGTCACGTTTGAAGGGGTTTCCAAGCTCACAATCAGCCTGAGAACCATTTTTATTGGCCACACAGGTAACCTGCCGCTCCTGAAAACGATAACAAGGTCAAATCAGGGATGACATAACAGTGTGTATGTTTTTGTGTTTGTGCGCGTTTAAAAGAGAGAGGCTCACATTAGGTGGACTGCGGAAAGCAGAGTAGGTGAGGGAGCGTGGGAAGGAGGCCAACACAGAGGCTTCATATGCATCATCTCCTTTCACATTGGTAACTTTGACCTCCAAGGCAATGTCCTTCTGGTTGCTGAGCGAGATCACTGGCACACCGTTTTCCCTTCAAATGAACAGCAGCTATGAGCATGTAGGCTGATGAACTAACGTTTAGTTTACACAGTCTGAAGGATGCAATGTTTATTTATTTTTTCTTTATCTGCAGTTTACCTTTTTTATTCAAGGAGTAATCATTTTTCGCTTTTTTGTTGTAATTTTTATCTTTTTATGAGCTTATGTAATAACTTTGAGTACTTTTATCATGTTCATCCATTGTCTGTGTTGTTTCTGAAATATGTGATAATGGAAAAATTTCTAATGCAACCAAATCTATCTACAGGTACATATTAAGTTCCCTACACTCAAAAAGAGGCCTTAGAAGCTAGAATAAAAATGATGCTGATGATGCTGATGATGTGTGTGTGTGTGTGTGAGTGTGTAAGCATGTGTGTATGCTCTTACAGTTGTAACGGAGTGAACGTGTCTTGGTCGGTTGTCCTGTAGCCGTAGCGATACGTCACCTTCAAGTTGCTCTGACAAACATTGTCAGTGCCACAACCCTCCTTCAGGAAACTCACCTACATCAACACAAGATCACACAGATTAAACTGGAACACTGACCGTCAATCAAAAATCTACTGCACGTCTTTATAATCTATTTTTTCAGTGTGTCCTTACATCAGGTTTCTTGCATACACACCTCTGATCTTGTGGTCGGTGGCTCACTGGCATCCAGGACAGGTTGCAGCTGAGATGCTGAGCTCTGTCTGCGTCGACGTTTGCTTTCCTGGATTTCCACAGACACATCGATGGGGATCCCCCGAAGCTTGTCTTTGATATTTTCCTGCAGAGTGACATCATCACATAAAATTATGCACCACCCACAATGCACTTGGATCAAGAGAGAAGAATTTCCAGGGAGATTCTCTACCTGGATGGTGAGCTTTTGTTTGATGCACTCTTTCTTTCCTTTGCTGCTGATGGTGATGGTGCCTTTGGATTCATTTTCAGAGGAATCGATGAACGTCGCCCTGGGGTTGAGGCCGATCTTCTTATGGTCAGCATCGGCCTCGAGGGAGTATGCCACCGCTAGATGGGACAGACACATAAGAGAGAGGTAAAGGCTTTAACCACCCTAAAACTCTGTGTTATTGGATAACTAATAATGGTTCTGTTTCTCAGATAATAAGAAGCAAAATATGTTTAACTATAACATTTTGCTTGAATAAACAAAAGGACGGTTCGGCTTACTCAGACTGGGTGCGTAGTTCGCGGGCTTGGCAGTGTAGGTGAAGCAAGCCTCAACAGTCAAACTGAAGACACAATGCAGGTTATCAACAATCAGACACAGTATTGGTTTAGTGTTTTCCGCATTAAAAAATATCATGTTTGTGATTTATGATGAAAGATTTTCCAAAAATAAAGTGATTCATATTTGACACATTGAAGGAAAATAAAAGGGAAATTTACCAGAAGGCGTTGCCACAATTTTTCTTTGTGAGGTCAATTTCCTTCGGCGTAAACTTAATTTCCTTCTCGATGTTAATAACTGGACGGGCTCTGGAGGGACAGACCTGAATGAGAAACTCTATAGCCATGACCAGAGATGTACAGTGAGAAAAAAATGTTAAGGTCTTCTCACCTGAAGACAAAGACGGAGTCAGAAAGAGATCCGACAGCCAGGTCAGGGTAGGAGTTCCCATCCAGGTCCATGTTGCCTGCCAGAGAGTAGCCAAACAGCCGGGCTCCTAAAGACTGGCCAGACAGAATCTAAAGCAAGAGAGCACAAATTTAAGTTACAGCCACACACTGTATATCCTGTATTGCTTCAAGTTTGTTCCAAGCTTGGTTGAGCAACAAACTTGCATCTAATTTAAAACTGACCATCAAAACTTTTTGCAACTTTTTGCAAAGGTGCAACTTAAGAGAGTAGAAATCTATACTATGTTCAACAATATATTCCAAACGAGTTTAGCTTTTGAGGTTCTAGCAAGAAGTTTAAAATTAGTTACACACTTATTGAGGCATTATTTGTTATTTGTCAAACACTCTTATTTGGTTTTTAGTATTGTAGATGCATCCCCTATCACACATATGGACTACATCTTTCCACACCTTTCTCCACCTGACAGCCTTCCTTCCTTCCTCACAAACCAAAATGAACCAAAAAATTTAGCAGAGTTACAGTTAAAATTGTGAAGTTCATTGTTTTCATAGTTTATTCCACACCTGTGCAGCTTTCTTAGAGCTGAGACCTGTGGCTGATCCGTGGTAGATGTAGACAGTCCCTGCACCTTGATCCGTATGAGGAGCTCCCACAGCGAAATCTGACAGCAACGACAACAGTGACTTAAAGTGTGATTATAAAGACACCTTTCATTGGAGGGAGGGCATCAGCTGACGATAGTACACATATGCACATGGTAATATAATTGTAGCCTCACCATGGAATCCGTCCTGGTTGATGTCTCCAAGGTTTTCAACAGCCAGGCCAAACATGGAATCCTTAGGTCCGTCTATCCTCTCTGCCGTGACTTTGTCCCACTGACCAGCTTTATTGACGAAGACGTAGACGGCTCCACCGATATCTCCCTCCTTCTCAAAGTACTGAGGTGCTCCCACCACTATATCCTGCCAGCTAACCAAAGAAAGCACCACTTGTTCTAAGTATACAGTAAGACTGAGAGCACTTTTCAAAGCAGAAGTTACAGGTTGTGCCTATCACCCGTCACTCACCCATCATTGTTGAGATCTAGAACCGTCAAATCGTAGCCAAAAGATGAGGCCAGCCCTTCCCCCTCTAAAGTGTACTCTTCTAACATGATGTTGCTTGTGTCACCACCTTTCTTCAGGAGCACCACCGCACCGCTGTGGTTCGCTCTGGGAGCTCCCGCCACCACTGTCAGCTGGCCCTTCTTGGTCAGACTCTTCCCCGAGTCCAGAGAGAAACCTGCGGGACAGAGACAGAGTGACATTTGCTTATCAAGTCAGAGCTGCTTAGGTACTTGCAACACACTGAGGAGATCGTGTAAGATTGGAAATGAATGGATAAAGAAAGCTAGCGGTGATTTACCCAGGTAGCTGTTGGCAGGAGCAGGAACCAAGTCAGGGTTCTTTTCGCTCTCATCTCCCACTTCAAAAGGGCCGTCATCGAAGATGCCCATCAATAAAAAGGAGTCATTCTTTTGTTCCAAGCGTACAATCCCTGGGGGAGAGGGGAGGATTTAAGACAGGACTATGTGCATTGAAATAAAAGGGTGCAAAACCCATGAAACAATACTCCAGTTTGTAGTCATGTTGACTACATGACAGAAACAAGCGTTACTGGCAAATTCTTTTGAATTGAGAAGTGAACTTCACAAATCATGTTTGGTGAACTACTAATTAAGCACATGATCGTCAATAGGAGTGGCAGTCTACTATCACAAATCCCTACCTTTCCAGTTGTACGCTCCAGGAGCTCCAAAGATGAGATAATGATAGTCCTTGTCAAAGGTGGCAGAGAGGCCCTGCTGGCAGGAGCCAAACATCTCGTGGCCTCTGGGCCGGCTCTCGCAAAAATGCCAGTTGCCTCCGTCTTCACTTGATGAAGTATCGATGGTCAAGTCCTGACTCAGCACATAGCAGCGGCCGATGATGTCACGTGATTCGAGAGGGCTGTTCACATTGGATCGGCGCTGATAGCGATGGGCACAGGTCTAAAACAAACACACTCTTGAGTTGACATGATGTTGGTTTGAAATCAAAGCTGATGTTATCAAAAGAAAAGTGGCTTTAGTTGTCAAGTGAAGAGAATGACCCCTGTGTTTGGTGATATGTGCTGAAACATGTAGTCTATCAGCATTATTTAAGCCATCTATTTAAGCCATTTTCCAGAAAAAATGCAAAACTTGAGGGCTCTCAGCGTCTTACAAAAAGAAATTAATACTTTCCTCTCTTTCTTCTTGATCTAATTTAAATACATTTCTTTGAGTTTTGGAGATGAAACAATTACGGGATTAATCTAAAATAAAATTTTTTAATCTCTAAAACTCTTCATCTGTTTCATTTAGAGGTTTATTACATAAAGTTATCTGACTGGCTCAACCAAATTCACGACAGTTTTTATGGCTGTACTATTGATGGACAGTTTTTGATTTTTATGTATATTTCCCTGTTATCCAGCATGACATGTTTAGTACCCTTGAAAACAGCATATTGACATTAATTGGCCATAGATGTTTTTGAGGGTTTAAAGGTTTCTGATTTGACACCTAATCAAGGCTGACAGTGGTGATTGTTGTCATTATCAATTTATCTTTTAATAGTTTGGTCTCTAAATTATCCCAAATAGTAAAAAGACTGACTACAATCCTATGTAACCTTTACATGTTGTGTTTTATCCATCAGCCAGATAGTTTTGGCATTTGGTCTTGAGAAATGGCTAAAATAATTGATCATTAATCTGAACAGTTGTTTATTCTTTTTTTTGACTAATTAATTAATCTTCTAATTGTTTCAGCTCTACAGCTAAGTTATTAATATTGTTTTCAAGTTGTTCAAGTTCAAAGTCATGATTGCACACAAAATCTTACCACAATCTTGCCTCCTGGCCCCTGACTGCTGACTGACACTCCCATCCATTGGTTCTCTTTACTTTCTCTTCTTATATCCTCTACACAGAGACATGGATGGATGGGAGCAAACACAAAGAGCATACTGTGAGTCAAATATGGGAAAATAAGTGTCTGAACTATTGAAAAGTATATACAAAAAAATGCAAAAATTTTTTACCTCCTTCATCAAACTGAACTCTGGCACAGGCAGTTGAACTCATGTCACATTTGTAAAGTCCTCCAGTGACTTTAGACTTTTGACCACCAAAGGCTTTTGCTCTCGGGGCACCAACCAGCAGCCTGCAACAAACACACATGAATCAAATGTAATAAATGACATATGCAACTTGATCATATGCACATTATGAATACAGGCTAAAGCTGTAACCCGCATCGGCAAACGAGCATTTCTTCCACTCATACATTTTATTATCACACATTCCAGTCAACTGTGTCACACAACACCCATATTCACACACAAAAACACACACACACACATCCGCCACAAAACCGATGTTCCATGTCTTCACCGTCCAACCTAGTCAAAGACTCCTTTCAAACGCCTGCTGTGCTTGATTGGACCAGGCTTTCTATCTCTTTACATACACATATGCACACACAGAGGCAGCCTTTGTGGAGCAAGGACAAGGGGCAAAATGCCACACCCAAGTCTTGGAGATTGGCATCCAGTTCTCAGGGTGTCTCTCGGAGTAAACCAAACTAGGGGATGTCATCCTTGGAGCTGATGCTTAATGGAGGTTTACAGCAGAGGGAATATGCACACTGTCAATACACCAACCTCTCATTCTCTGTCTCTGAATGTTTCAGAGCTCATTCTGGTTTGCTTTGTCTGTCTGATGACCTCCATAGTTAATGTTTGACAGCGCACTGCCTTCACCAGATGAGATTATGCTAAGCCATTTTTAGCTAGAACACAAAGCATTCAAAGATACACACACAGCATCTGGGAGGGAATTTACAAAGACATATAGTCAGAGTGAAGAGCCGAGGACTAATGTGATCAGCATGTCTGCAGCATGCAGCTCACTAATCAACACTAACTGCATGTGGGACGTTTCAAACTATTAAGCTGACTTTTTTAGACAACCGTAAATCATCTTGAGTTTTGACTTCAGCAGGCGTGACGAGGATTAGCAAAGGACAATAAATCTATTTACGACATATAAAAGTATGGCTTAATAAATTCACAAGCTTGTCGACAGTTGAATGTTGCTGTTATGTGATGGATTTAAATGGGTTTTGCAGGAAATGCTGAGGGAATATTAAAAAATTTCTCACTTTTTATCCACTTTTATTATTATTTTAACAATTCCTTTCCATCAATGATAAGTCTTATTTACATGAGTCATCACTTTCAAAATGAGACTAGGAGACAAAGAGTGAATTCCCAGATGGGCATTTCATCAACCTACAAGACACAGGAAGTAAGGAGAATGGAAGGAAAGTGTGTCCAAAACACAAAAGGACTCTGGGAAGTGGGGTCACAGGGTCTGGGGTCTTGATTCATAATGAATGCTGGAGTTCCCACTTGCACATAATCACACTGTTATACTCATTTAGGGTCTCATTTAGCTGTTTCCTTTAGACTGCAACGAGTATGTGAGATTAAAATAGTGCACTTTATCAAGATTATGTTAATCAATTTGATAGTTAAATGATTAGACAGCGGAAAGTTAGGTGAGTTGCTTACACATAATGCACACTATAAAAAGCCTCCTTCAGGAATCTAGATTGGAGACAGATCTTGACAGACAGATGTTGTCTTTATTGCTGCACATTATCATCACGTTTTTGCCATTAAAGGGTGAAGCACTGACATGATGTGTCAGGGAGTAACACTGTGATCAGGCTGACCTGCTGACCCACTGACATGGACCCAGCTGTTTATCTAATCATTCACCACCAGCAGAGGAAGTGCCAACACACAGGCTTAGTCTACAGGAAAGACAAAAACAAACAGAGAGATAGAGCGTGTACGGTGTGTGTGTGTGTGTGTGTGTGTGTGTGTGTGTGTGTATTTGGGCACAAGGGTGCAATGACTCCCAAAACAGACACACACACATACTGTCAGTGACACTTGAACTCTCCCTGCACAGCACAACAGAGCGATCAGAGTGACGAGTAGAGAGACATCCCATTGAGAGGGGTGTGTTGTTTTGTTGGCTGCCAAGCCAGGGCATGGTCTGTTGCCTAGCGACAGCCAGCGGCAACCTATCGAATAGAGGAGTTCGTCTCCAAATGGTTTGCAGATCCAGAGGTTCATGTCATGTGTTACCCGACTTCTCCCTCCTTCTGTCTGCCAGGATCGAGCCTGCTGTCTCTGACTAGTTGAGTAACAGCTTATGTTTGGTGCCCAGATGTAAAACTGATTTATGCTCCTCACTACATTCTTTCTGCCATCACCTTTTTCTTTTCCTCAGGTCTTTCCTCTTTCTCTTTGATGTTCAATAACTTCAACTAACCTGGAGCAAAGAGGTGGGGGCAGTCTGACTCTCATACTTGCACACAGACCTTAAAAACTCACAAACCATGTGGACTTAAATACCAAACTCTACAGTTTTTTCTATCTCCTTGATCATATCTGCAATCTAGCACAGCATGACATTAACTTTAACATGTCTGCATCTATTGTCTCCCTCTTTCTCACAGCTCTCTGTATCCTTTACGCTTTGAGTACATCTAACCATTTCTACATGGCTCGTTTATTTCTAAGAACAACACACACAGACAAGCATTTACTTCTCCCACACATTTCTCACCCTCGATCCAAGCTCTTAAACTTTCCTTCACTTTCACTGACTGTCTCCTCCACCCTCTTCTCTTTGTGCATTTTGTGCTCTCCCTCTTGATTTTATTATACAGACAGCTCTGTCTGGCAATTATGACCAGCCGTGGAATGCTACACATACACACACTTATGCACACACACACACACACTGACGCACATGCATGCATATACACGATCCCAACAGCTCCTGCCCTCTCCTGCAGGTACATGTAAGTCTTATCCCTGTGAGGCATGGAATATACTGGAAGATATAAAAGTTGGCAGTCATAGCAGGCAAAGGACTGTGACTCACTGTGCACACCCAGCAGTGAGGAGACACGAGGGGGACACACAAGCACAAGCACACAGCATCATGTCGATGCAATTTATGTTCGTGAACTCCAGTAGCAAAAGAAAATCCCTGTCAGCACAACAAAGCTATCAATCAATGTCTTTTCTTCACTGCCTAAGGTTAGAAATGTATTAAGCAGCACACTGAGCTTGCTGACGCTCTTCCAACTGACTGACAATGCCTCAGTGCTCAGCCACAGCATGCATCAGCACGATTAACACACACCAAACTGGAACTCACACACACATGCATCCAAAGGCAGCACTTGAGTGCATGTGCACTCACGTACACACAGTGAGCACATTCCAGTTCTGTAACAGCAATGAGAGCACCATCACTTGGAAGAGTGGTTTCCTGCTCTAACATGCACACACACATTCGAATTATATTGTAATACAACATGCAGATGCTGCTGCTAAAGCTCACTTCTTTCTGGACTGATTGAGGTCATATAAATTAGAAAAGATGCATTGAACAGACTGTTCAACTATGGGGAAAATGATTGGATTTTGACAACAGACTAGGGCAAATAGCTTTGCATCATGGGAAAGAAACCCACTGAAAACTTGCCAGGGTTTACGTGTCTCAAAAATAAGGATTTTATCTGTAAATACAGTTGCTGTTGTTTCTTTATTAGCAAACTGCTCTACCCTTTAAACAATAATAGTCTAGTTGATAAAATAACAGACACTAGCAAAAAATGCCCATCACGATCTCCTAAAGGAACTAACAACATGTTGTACTTGTGGTTAAAACAGTCCAAAAATCAGAGATGTTCAGTTTACAACAAAAGATGGCAAGGAAAACCAAAAATCTTCATTTTTAAAACCTGGAACAAGTAAATGTTTGTCTTGTTTTTGGTAAAAATGACTTCAACAATCAGTGGATGATGAAAATTGCAGCCTAATTTTCTGTGAAACTACTACCCCAAGAATCACCTAAATGTTTTAGTATCTGACACCTCCACTATCAGCTCAGTCCACATTATTTACTCTGGTATATGTTGTTTTCTAGTTCACTGAACTTCATTCTGTTTTCTTGTATTTTACTTCACAACCTGATGCTGGGGGACTTTGTGATGGCTCTGGTCTCGTGCTAAAACCATGCGGATTTCATTTAGACACAGCCTAAAACTAGGACACAAACTGTCACTGTGTGTTGTGCAGTGTAAGTGTGTAAATGTATTAAGGACACTGTTTAACCTCAATGGAGAAGGTTAAAGACTTTGGGATGCCTAATAACTCTGAGCCATAATAGTTAAAAGATATACTGCAGTGGTTAAACACACTGTGGTGACTCCTGTGCCTTAGATATACATATACAACCTACTACCTGAAGTGCTATGTTCCGCACAGCCTTTACTGTACATTTACTCAAGTATTGAATTTCAACAATTAATGATGCACTTGTACTTCACTTAATGTTTCTTTTTTAGGCTATTTTTCTTTACACGTATTCACCACATACTCAGAATCAAAATACTGCACTTTATTTAACAGGTACAGTAACTAAATTAGAAAATCTATTACAAGCTTGCTATTAATACCAACTACTATATAAAACTACCCAACTGAATAAAAAGGCAGTTGAAATAAGCCTTAACCAACCAACAATAAGCCTAAATCTTAACCAACTTCAACACTAAGATGCTATTAATGCATAGTAAGTTTGTCTGAGTTTAATTTGTTTTGTAATAGTTTGTCCTAATGGATGTCACTATCTCGCTGACTGCAAAACAAATCTAACTACAGGTATAAAAAAAGTAACCTGAACCTGATAATAACCTGTATCAAGTGCTTTACTTTTGATAGTCAAAGGACATTTTGTTAGGTGCTTACTTTTACTTATGTAACCACTTATAATAGAGGATGTTTTCTTAACACTGAGTATTTTTAATATGTTGTATTGCCTCTTTTTGAGTATCTGAAAAACTCTTCTCAACCACTGATTATGAACCAACAAAACAGTTTTTAAGTCCCTCAATCGCAAACACAGGCAGACATTTAAAGTTCTCGCCGATCCATAATATTCTAGCAGATTCCCATAATAAAGAATCTGAGAGCTCTGATCTAAGGTCAGTTAATTTGTGGGCTGTTCAAACCAGTGATCACTTGAAGGGAGTTAGCCTTTATGCACAGTGACAAATCCCTCTGAATCAATGCCCGTAAAAAGCGCCAACGGTGATTCAATAAGATGTTTTGACCTCAAATGCCAAAACTCGGTCTCATCTTTAACATCACGAAAGAAAATTTACAAAACAGAGCGAGACAGAGAGAGCACGACTCACGAGCTCACGCGCCGTGGCGTGCCCGTGAAAAACACTTTGCTGTGCAGGTCCAGTGAGAACTTACAAATAAGTAACCTAGAAAGCAACTTCGAATAAAGATTAACAAGCCTGTGGTTTCCTTACAAAAGTTATCTCAGGTACTTCCCAGACTGGGTATTAATGGTTAAATAAAAAAAAGTTTCCTGAGGTTTTGTGAAAAACATTGTGGCTCTCGCGCTTTTAAACTAGCCTACCTGCGACATACCTGAGCCAAGATGATTGCGTAGCATGTAAGGCTCAAGATGTCAACTTAAACTTTAAATAACTTAAAGAGTGTCTTTAGGTATCAAAAATAGCTTCAAAACTGATTTTCATCTCCAAAAAATTAAGTCCATTATGACATTTTTATTACATTGTTAGCCAACAGAAGTTAAGCTTTTTTAAGCGAAGTGTAGTTTTGAACGTGTTTCCAAGACCAGGACGACTTAGAGGTACATAAAGTGCCTCCAGACTTGTTGCCCCCTCATGACAAAAAGTGTGGCTCTTACATTCTCTTTTCCACCGGTTGTAGCTGCCGGTGCATGGCGAGAGAGAAGCCGAACAGGCTGCCTGGTTCTCCGTCCTTTTTCAGGGCATTCTCGCCGTCCAGGTTGAAAGCGGAGATTTGTCCGCAAGCCAAGAGGAAGACGACCAGCCACAGTCCGCAGGTGATACTGCCCTCCATCAGATATAATTAAATACAAAACTCCCCTGAAGTTTTTGGAGGTGAGTCCTTACTGAGAGAAGTGCTGAGTGCGACTGACTGGCTGATGCGGGGTTGAATGTTGTCCACTTTACATGCAGCTGCCCCTCCCACTGGCCTCCCCTGGCACACACACACACACACACAGAAATCCTACCACACCTCAAATAGCTTGGATATCCAACTGTTATTGTAGATTGTAAATCAACTTCTATTGGGTCAAATCACAATTTTGCAAGTCTGTTAGTTAGTGAAATAGTTTGCAACAATTAAAGTGTGTAATCTAAGCAGCTCTGTGATGCCTGAGGACTTGTAAGGCCACATTTGCAGCAATTCAATGGGACTCTGAGCTACACTGCCAGTTTCTGACGCTACATTTCTGAGCGTCAGACTTTGGTAAAATTTCCCGGGAAACAAGCATAAACAAAACATTTTAAATCCCACAAGAGGAAAAAACTTGCAAAACACCCAGTGACGTGAGAGTGCGATTGCATGCAAATTGTATATTGACATCCTTGGAGGAGCAGAGACAATTGGCTGGGAGAGGCTGGAAGAATCCTGATGGCACACTAGTTAGTCAATATTTATGTATTTTTTCTCATGAAGTGTGTTTGCAGTACAGTATCTGGCCTCTACAAACCACAGCCGAGAGATCAGAAGCAAAAAAAATTAGTCAGAATTTTAAAAAAACGCAATCTTTTCCTGGATCTCCTTCAGATCATTGCATGTTATCTCTACAGGCCCTGTGTGTGCTGTAGTGACTCACTGGATGAGTCAAAAAGCTGGAGAACGAGCCAGAGACCAGACTGGGCACAGACTGGCACACTAACACACTCTCTCACTAGATGGTTTTCAAGGCATTCCATGAGACGCTGACCCAAAGCCTGTCCTCGCAACACAGCATTTCAGCAGACAACGCAGGCTTTGTCTGCACATTGAGAAAGAGGGCGACAGAAAGGGAGAGGGAGAAAGAAACTGCCTACGTACAGTATAAAAGGCAGAAATAATGGTGGCAGAGAGGAGTGTAGAAAGGGAAAGGGCAGGGGAGGAATGTTGCTCTGTTATCTGCTTAAGTCTTTATAATGGTCAGTAAGGATCTGCTCTGTGATTTAATATTGCAAGGAGCAGAGGTTTACTCTTGATCTAATATATTTTTTGAATTAACAGATGGGAAAATAACGTGTATCTGAACAGGCTTTCTCTCTGTCCTGGTCAGGCATATGTCTTGATAACAAGCTTTATAATGTTCTGCTTCTGTAGTGGAATCCCCATCATCATGTGACTGTCTACCCCTTGACTCTATTTTTTGCATCCATGTTGTTTTTTTTTCCTGTCCAATATTGGCTGTTGATCCAGTTCCAGGTAAGAGCAGCAGCCAAATGGACAATCACCGGTGATTATTGGTTCTGTCTGCAGAAGGTCAGGAAAAAAGAATCAGTCTTATCACTGATAAGAGCAGCAGTGGGTTCAGTGAGGTGAGGTGAGTTTGCCTAACTCGCCCTTGGCTTGTGAATTTCTTTTACAATTAACTTCCGTACCTGACGGTGTGTGTGTGTGTGTGTGTGTGTTTGTGTGCTCATGTGTCGTATTGACAAAATGACAACAGACAACCCCCAATTAATCACCAGACAAATGACACAAATCACAACAACTCTCAGCTCCCCTTTCCCTTATGTGTTCATCTGTCAGCCCTATTCATCTCTCCATGGCTACTGCTTTGTTCAATGACGGCCAAAAAGTAATTTGATTGTGTTGAGAGTTTTCTCATTTGTCTAACCTGAATATCACACATACCTCGCACCATAAACATAATTATTCACTCTCCTTCTCTTCTAATGTTCTCCGGGGAAATAAAGGTCACAGATGTCTACACATAAACAGACTGAAAGGCCTCTGCAGCTCCAGTTGAGCATTGATCTATTGGCATTCAGTCATGATTTAAGGTTAAAACATAATGATAAAGGCACACAACAACCTTCATAGCTGGTAAGGATCAAATTAGGAATTTTATCAAATTAGGAATTTTTTATTTTAATATCAAAAGTAAATAAGTAGTTCACAACTCTGAATATATAAAGAAATAATAAATAATAAGATACTCGGAAAGAGACTATGACAATAGTTACATAAACTAATGCTTAGAGTCATTTTAATGATTAAACTCAATCTTAAACAAATTGCAAAAATTTCTCATTAAAAGTTTACCTCAGCATGCACATGCTGCTTATTATTTTAATTATCTCCACCTAGAATTAAGAACTGAGTCATGTGTTTGTGCTCAGGGTTGAGCATTAAAAGTGTTACGACAGCAGAAGAGCAAAAAAACCTTGCCTTGGGTGCTAAAGTAGAGGAATGACAGTAAGAGCAATGTTCTCTGACACACACACACACCCACCCACACACGCACACACACATCAAAAAATCAGCGCCTAGACTCGCCCCAGCCCCAGCCCTGTATTTGTTCTTAAAGCTGCAGCTTCAGGTACACTAAGGGAGCACAAACACACACTCATCTGAGGGTGTGGTCTAGAGAGCTGAGTGGTAGGGTGTGTGTGTGTCTTTATGACACTGTAGAAACACATAGCCTTGGGATACTGACAAATGCATACACACACACACTTACAATGCAGAAGAGTTTCACAATCATACTGAACTCCAAACCTAAGGTCTTTCACAACTGCAATTAGTTTATACACTTTCCCTGAGAACACCTGATCATGTGGGCTTGTGAATTTTTTGACAGCTGATCATCTCAGAATTAATGTGAGGCTGATTCGGATTCGGATTCAAGAAACGAATGAAATATTTCTCAGCTGAAAGGCTTTTAACAGCTGGCAATTTGGGTCTGAGTGTACGTGGTGTACAGAAGTCTACCTTAAAGGAATAGTTCAGCATTTTGGGAAGTACACATATTTGCTTTCTTGCCAAGCATTAGATAAAAAGATCAAACACTCTCATATATGTACAGTAAATATTAAGCTAGCCAGCAGGTTAAGGTAAGCATAAAAAGTGGAAACAGGGGAAACTGCTGGTCTTGTTCCATTCACATAGAAAAAGAACCACCTTCCAGAATATTTTTACAATTTACATTTTGTATGTATCAAACAAATAAGACAGCTGTCAACTATTGAGCTTCAAAGAGATGCTGGTAACCAGATTTTTTTCTAACCTCAGACAGAGTCAGGATATCTGTTTCCTCCTTTTTCAAGTACTTGTGGTAACTAAAAGGAGGAAACAGGTTACTAGCTTCATATTTAGCCTAGTTATTCTTTAGATATGAGAGTGACATCAATAATATCATCAATCTCTCAGCAAGAAAGAAAATAAATTCCTAAATTATCAAAATATTTATTTATTATTATTATTTATCTATTTTTGTAGCCAAAGCTATCACAACAATAAATAATAAATAAGTTACAAAATTTAGAGTATGTGACCAAGTCATGTTGAGATACTACGAATGAAACAAAGAGAGTTCCTAGTCTAATGCATTTGGATGCATTCTTAACATCACGTGAAAGTCTAACACCCTTAGAAATCATAGTTGTAATGCTTTCATTTTAAAGGAACCGTCCTAGCTCATAGGATGCTGCTGACATGGAGAACATATAAGTGTGAGGAGGATGTTGTGTTTATAACTCACTGCAAAACAGAGAGAAAGCAAAGCTATCCATTAGCAGTAAGATGACATTGTGGGGACAAATGTCTGATTTACATTCCCCAGTGTGGTATCTTGTATTCACAATATTGATCCTGTTTCCAAGTAGAACTTTACTCATGGTTAAAACATAAAGATACACATACACACACATACACACAGTGCATGCTGGAATAGATCCTTTATCCTCGTTGATGAGTGTATTGATTACAGTCAATAAGGAGTAATTGATGTCTACTCTTGTCCAGCAGTGCTGTAACACCCTTGGGGTAATGCAGCCTCCCTTTGTACATTTACCACCTGGATCAGTGGTGTGTGTGAGTATGTGTGTGTGTGTGTGTGTGTGTGTGTGTGTGTGTGACCCAGCCCTGGCCAGATGATGTAATATGAGATGGTAGGAGCTGTGGGAGGGCTCTTAGTGTTGGTGGGTGCAGGTGTGTGCTTCAAAAAGATGTTACATAACCTGAGGGAGGTGCAAGGAGAGAAAAGTTCAGCATTTTCCTCACAGATTCAAGTTGGCTGTCGGCACCTCTCTCCCTGTTTCATCTTTCACTGATAAGATTATGTGTTAAATTCCAGTGAAGACAAATATAATGTAGGCATTTTGAACTGTTTGTCTTTCACCCTTAATTTAGCTTTAAGCCATCTGTCATATGCAGATGCAACAAAGCACATTTTTAATATCTGCAACACCAGCATCATATTACAAGCCCCATGGTAGACAACCTTATAATCTTTATCTGACAACAATAATAACACAAAATATATTTGGGGACAGATATCTCAAAAAGGGCTGTGTTCGCCAGGCAATAGTAACAAAAAGTTAAGGGTACAGTCCCTGGACTGGCTCGGACAACATGGGCAAGATTGTAAATATCACTGTCCTTATGCATACAGAAGGATAGTTAAGTCCAAATTGCTCCAGTAAAGAGGCCTAGTGGCAAACAGTAAAAGACTGACTGTACTGTGTGGGTGTAACAGCTGGGCATTAAAACAAGGAGGTGCTTAAACAACCTGAATGTCACTGAAAACAAAGAATCTAAAAGGATTATTTGCTGTTTAATTTTTTTATCCGTTATGTCCTTATTTTATCTGAGATATAATCATGTTCACCACTTATTTCAGGCTGAAGAATTTGAGCAATTATTGGATCTGTGGCCACTGAATTTTGTACAAGCATGAACTGACCCAAGAAGAAACACTAATGCATTAAACTCAGATGGTCGAGATGTGCACACACACATACACACACACACACAAACCCATAAACACACAGTGCATCCAAACTGTCCTTAACTCAAAGCTGTCAGCACGACAAAACAGTTTCCACCATAACGAATGCTTTGCTTCTGCAGTCAGGGAGAGCTATACATTATTGTGTAGAAAGGATTGTTTAATTCATACACACAGACACCTATGCATACACACACACACATAAATGATGAGCTTTTTTGAGGGTTCTTACAGGTCTTTGAACTTGTAAAGGGGTTGTTTTGGAAATTCCTCCACTAGTCCACCATTCCTTTGGCACCTCAGTGAGAACTTCCTTCCCTCTGTTTGTGTCCACTGCACTAGACTGTACATTCAAACACACATACACACGCACGCAAACACAGCTCAGTTGCTATTGTAAAAAATGCGCATTGACTGAAGGAAGGAGAGCAGGCAAAGCAGGAAACTAAATATAACTAAATGTAACTTTTTAGAAACAAATAAAAAACAAGGGTTGATTTTTTTCTCAAAGTATAAAGAAATAAAACACTTTTTCTCCTTTCAAGCTTATCTGATCCCACCTAAATGTCTCCACACCGGCTCACACACACACACACACACACACACACACACACACACACACACACACACACACACACACACACACAAACACAAACAC
>JAQMCX010000008.1:9243640-9256151 GCA_029814765.1 Acanthurus leucopareius | reverse complement strand
GCTGATGGTGACGGCCAGTGCAGGGTTGGCTGCACCAGAGGACACACACACACACACACAAACACACACACACACACACACACACACACACACACACACACACACACACACACAGAGCTAAAGGGTATTGCTTTGAGCTGCATAACCAGTTTTTTCTCTGGTCCAAACACAGTAAGAGAGGCCATTGTGCAGGACATTGAGCGCAGCTCTAGTGTGTGTTTGTGAGAATGTGTGTGTGTGAGTGAGTGTGTGTGTGAGAAAACAACAGAAGCAGACAGTTACAATTTATCAGAGACCTTTTGAAACTGCCTCGGGTGATGCATACCATTTATGCACATGTGCACACTCACACACGCGCGCACATACACACACATACACACACAGACACACACACACACTGCACCCATGCTCTTATTTTTGCAGACTTCTTTGATTGTTTCGACACAGGAGAGGTCTAAACAACCTTTGTTCAAAGAAACAAAGAGACACAAAAGCCAAACAGATACACCCAGGAATCAAGGCTACACACTGGGATAGCTTGGGTTCCTTATCGGTGGTCTGTTAGCATTGGATCACTCTTCTAAAAATATTTCCACTGTGTTAAAAAGAAAAAAAGCATTCCTCTCAATGAAAGAGACAAAAGGTCAAAAGAGAAAGTTTTCCACCTTGTAAGTGTCAATCAAAAGAGGACCCGCCCTCTGCCTGTGCCTAATGATTTGAGTTTACAACCCTCTTCTTTTGCCACACACACAGGCACAAACGCACACACACATCCACACACACACAGGCATTCTTGCAGATTAACTGTACTTTGTGACACACATATACTCTGGATGGCCTTATTTGACTCCAAAACACATAACATATAAATGTGCTTAGCTTTGTGAGCTGCGATCATAAACTTGTAGATCAGGATTCTCTAATCTTTTGTCTAGTATTATTAGTGTAGTTTATTCCAGGTAGTTCTTGGTAAAACATTGTCTATTTGAATGAATGAATCAAGTTTCTCAGGGGATTTATCTTCCAAATCTGCATGAGACTAAATTGATTGATGGCCATGCCAGTAGCATGGCCCTAGGAATGGAAACATAGGGCAGTCCATTGGCTGGTCTTGGACCTTCGATGAGACTGAAATTTCCCAACGTGCTAAACGGAGAGGCAATGACATCAGCTAACATGCTGATGCAATATGATATTGACAATATTACTGGATAACTTTCGTTGGCATGCTGATATTAGCTTTGAGCTCTGATACCATTGTTCCAACACAGGATAAGGTGTCAGAGAACTCCTTGCTTATGTGTGAGTCTAGAAAAAAAATTTAACACTAAAGAGACAAAATTATGTATTATAAATTATAACAAATAAAGGTAAAGAAAAAAAGCAGATTAAAACAATATCAAATATCAGCCAGAATTCACAGCTTAAGACACACTGAGCAACACCCCCTTACATGCTCAAAAGCAGATTAGGCTCTAATGAATTTACTGACTAAAAGCAGGCCTCAGATAATGATTCCTGTCTCAGCAGAATGAGAAAAGTTTGTACAGTGTAAAAAACTAAAGTGACTTTTCTGTATTTCCTTCATTTCAACACTCCTTCAGTATAGAATGAAAAATCCCGTCACTGTAGAGACAGCGAAGGTATTTACACACTCAACATTTACTCTGCAGCTACAGTACATGTCCTGGCACATGTTCGATTCCAAGAAACAAACTCAGCTGCTTTCTGCTTGGCCTTCAGCTGCTTGACTAAGTCCCCACAGAGAGGTTACTCAAATTCAGCACATGCCATCTGTGCATGTGTCAGACAGATTTGCCCCCACAAGTCTGAAAATAAGTCACTTCGTCATCACCTCAATTTTACAGATCACCAAGGAAACCAAAAAATTCCTGTGGTGCTCCTCAATGAGATCCCAGGTAAGTGTGATATATCACAGTCTGAGCAACTCTCACACACAGTGATGTAGGTATGCACACCTGGAATGTGAGAATGTGGGAGAACACATTCATCTGTTATTCAGTGGCAACAGAAAAAGTGAACACAGTAGATGGTAAACATGTTAGCAGACAAAGGAAGGGAGGTGTCCTCACACATGGTGGAGTAAACGATGGCAGAAATAAACAACACAACAAATGTACATTTAGCGTGAGTGTTTTATGGCTTGATGGCTGAGCAGCGTCCATCATGAACACAGCCAAAACTGTAAAATCTGATTATTTGATTTCAAATCAAAATGTTTAGAAACAGTTAAGCTGAATAAGCATCAAAAATACAAATAGTGATGATAATCACCATGTTGATTGGTTGATGATAATGAAATTTTAGAGAATGAGTAAATCCTGTTTGGAAATATTGGGCTTTGTACCAGGATGAACTTTGCAAAATTTGTATCTGACCACTCAGCCATAAACACTTCATACAGTTTTTATGAAACATCCACACTAAAACCGGTTTATATTATTAATATTATAAGAGTAAAGCAGTGAAACTATAGTTTTGAGATAAAGAAAAAAAACACAAGTGTTTATAAATGGCCACATGATGGCACTATTCTTGTTAAAGAGAACCTCGTAGGGTTTGCCATGGGTAAAGGCCTAACCTTTAACTATATAATCACAGGAAAAGTTTTTAAAATAATCTTTAAACCTACAGGGACAAATGAGCCCCTTTGAAGAACGTTTGTCGGGCTTCAATCTTAAGCAATAGAAGTATTTTTGAATATTTTGGTGTGTTATGCTGTTACAAGATTAAATACTAAGGGAGATCCTTAACATAAACAGAATCAGAGCCACAGCAGTCATGCAAAACAACAGGGGAGAACAGGAATGAGTCCCAACATGCAGGAAAAGAATGATAGGCATATTCAAGGCCACAATCCAGCACCTCACCCTGCCACTCCCTGCTCCTCCCTAAATCCTACCCTCTTACCCACCACTGCTCCCCCCCATTTCTACTTTTGCTCTTTGCTGTCACATTTTTGCATTCTTGTTATCAAAGTTCTTAAATCTTATCTGATTTTTCTGATGTTTTACGTGTACTGAATCATATGCTGGTGGGTGGTCATTAAAAAATGTTTATGCAACTCCTGCTCTGATTCACAGGAAGATCACACTCCTTCAGACACACACAAACGCAACGCCCTGATCTAAAATCAAAGGGGGAGGCTTAAGTTGTTTGGATTGCTTCAACAAATAACTTAAGCCACACAAAAGCAGGTACACAATAATTAGGAGGTCTTTCTTTCCATTAAATTTAAATTCTGATCTTGGCCCGTACAGCTAGATAAAAGTTGAATAAGAGTACATGATATTCATCATCATATGTCTTGCAGCAAATAAAATGATAAAATATGAATCATTTCCTGGCTGGACATGACCAGACTGCTGATTAGCTGGCCCACCTTTATTTATATAATCCTTCCTGCCCCACCTACAAACTGGTACTGGCATGAGCACAGAAGAGCACACGCAGATAGATATACATGTACACACACACACTCACACAAAAGTACTTTGGCAGGAAGTGTCAGCACACCCAGTGGGCTGGAATCCAATCTCTCTTTCACTGTTTTTTTGTCTTAGGAATCATCACTTGTTCTCCTCAGTTGCAGTCATAATAAGAGTAACAGTATTGTCCAATTAGCACTGAGAAATATATCAATTATAGATCAATAATGTGATGTGAGACTAGATATTGTTTGTGGTTTAGGGTTTCTTTATATCATATTATGACATACATTTCTCTTCCTGGTTTTAACAGCTACGATACAGTAAAGTGATGTAAATATCTGATCAAACCAGATTGTTCTAGCTGTTCCAATATTTGTCTTTACTTGCTTATTTATTTTATCTACATTACTGATCATTATTCATTTAAGTCTGTGCTAATACACATACTTGCTGAACATTTAGCTCATTTAATATCAGAAATTAATGAGACCTACATCGTGTATTGCCATGGAACTTAAACATACTGCAATATGTAACTGGAAGCCCTGTATCTAGTTTAAATGTTAATACAGTATTATGGGCATAAATTAACAGTTGTTTGTCCTCTAATCCTAGCAAGAAATGTCATAGATATTGTGCAAAGCTTATTCTGTTGAAAGCTTAAATAAGTGAAGCAACAAGAGAGAGGGCCTTGTAAGAAATTTCCCTTTTTTTTTATTAAACCCACCTGTAAACAAAAGATATCGTAGAGAAGAACTGGAAGAGAACACAAAAGAATGTTGCTATGCCTGGAATTTACAATATCTCCAAGCAGCATTTTGTCCAGCTTTGTTTTCTTTAAAATATTAACAAATATATCAGACTTAAAAAAAAAAATCTAATGAAGCCCTGAAAAACCCTTGTCATAACAAGCAGCTGATAAACTAGTTAGCCTCAAATCCTTGGAGAAGATTTTCTCCTGGCATTATTGACACTTAATTTTGATTAATCATACAGTTCTAATTCAATAGACCACCTTAAAAATACCATCACTTTATGCTTTCGGCTATTAGTTATGGGGCAAAAAAAAAAAGACATGTTCATTTGATAGAATGAAGATGAGAAGCCTGTGTTGACTGCAAAATGCTCAGTTTTTGTTACAGTGTGTGCTGCCATCTACTGGCTACGCTTGGCTGTGCTGTATGACACTTGCTATGAGAGACTTTCACTGATTGTGAGGTTGACTTCTAAAATAGGAGATTTAGAACTTGAGGAGTAAATAACATGGGTAAGATTACTTTTTCAAGTTACATTAGTATGTGGGTTCTTTGTAAGACTGATTCAGATACTATCTAAAATTTGTAATTCTAAAATATTTTTGGATAGTTTGACAAAAATTACATACATTACAGTGCAGAGACGGCTCTAAAACATTAAAACAATCGTGAAGCATTACTGATATTACAGGATACACGACTGAACAGTTAAATAAATTTCATAACTTTCATGGGCCACAGCTATCTAACTGTGAGGACTAAACAAATCGGAGTATTGGCTAAAAATAAATAAATAAATAATAAGATTTTTTTTTTTTTAAAAAAGGCTAAACCATCTGGCTTCTGAAGCACAAGCAAAAGAACAGATTGAACCTCTGAGAAGATAAGAGCCTTTTATGCTGACAATATAAAAACTCAGACAGTGGTACATTTCAACTCCAGTAAAAAGAGGCACTGGCAGCCTTTTTTTAAAGTAAAGTTCAGAATAAATAACATTATTTAAACTAAATATGCAGATACTGAATGTGCAATCTCTACTTTATAATTACAAATATAAAATGAATATCTATTTTATTCCGTTTTATACACTTCACAGAAATAGCATACTTGGTTGAAACAAGTTTAGGCGAATCACCTTTCAAGTTCTTGTAACAGTGTTTAACCACCAAAAAAGGTATATTAGATCCTGATTGATGTAAACAGATTTCTAACATCTAACGTAGGGGTCAGTTAATCCCTTCAGGTCACAGATTACTCTCCTCTGGCAGTTTGGTGAGAATATCCACTCCATCAGACGTGATGACCACTGTGTGTTCAAACTGAGCCGACCTGCATGAATGTGAATAAAACAAATAACAATGCACATGTAAGATTTTAGAGGAATAGTTCAGTATATATTTTTTAAAACTCTAACAGTGAGGTCAGAGGATTGATATCACTTGCCAGGTCTGATTCTGAGTATGGAGCTCCAGCTGAGAGGTGTTTAGTTCAGCTTAGTTTAGCATAAAAACTGGCAGCAGGGATAAATAGCTACACTAGCTCTCTCTTGAGTTTAAAAATAGGCCTGGTGATATTGGTAATTAAGACACTGAATCTTAATTAGTTAGTCCACACACAAACAACATTAAACAATAATTTGTGATCTTATGGGCTATTCAGGGTTTTATGGATAAAGAGTTTAAATACTTTTAAGATGTCAGTTGGGAAACCATTGAGTCGGTCAGCAGGGGTATTGTTGGTTGTCCGTTACCCACCTTTTATCATCTACAGACACTGCAGTCCACTTGTCCTTAAGTATTTTAAACTCCACAGAGCCCTCCAACAGTATGGGCTCTACAAAACAAGAGAAAATACAAACTTTTGTAAAATATCAACCACACACTCAAACATACTGACTTCCTCATGTGCATGTAAAAATTTTAAAGGGTAACTTGCCTATTGTGAATGCCATCCCTTCATCCATGGTCATGTTATTGTCATTGGCTGAAAATAATGCAAAGAGAAGATTCTCTTCATTATTTAAAAAAAGACCTTTTGGCAATTTCAATATTCTTGCCTCACAATCTAAAAAAGCTTAATTTTAAGGGACCCATATAATCTCACAGAGAGTAGTGAGACAAACATGCACACAAACAAATATATAAGGCACATATGAGCAGGTGTCTTTTTTAAGTTATCACACATAAGTTTGTCACATCAGTCAACCACAGAGTCAAATTTACCATGGTGCCAGATCTCAGGGTAGCAGTGAAAGTGGGAGCCTATTCCATGTCCAATGAAATAAGGACACACTTGGAAACCACTGGCATGAGCGATTTCACTGCGGGCCATACAAAAAATATTATTTGGCATATCAAAAAAATATGCAACGACACGGTACATGTTTATGTTTATGTTCTGTGTGTATGTGTGTGTGTGTGTGTGTGTGTGTGTGTGTGTACCTAATAGTGTTTCCTATAACACAGAGCTGTGCCCCTGGCATGCAGGCAGCGATGGCCTCATCTCTGCAACGCCTAGCTGTTTCCACCAGTCGCCTTCCAACCTCATCCACCTCGCCAATCAAAAAGGTTTCAGAGGTATCACCATGGTAACCATCTAAATACACCTAGTGAGAATAAGCATTGGTCAGTGTCAGTGGAGCAGTGTTGCTCTGACTGGTCACATATGCAGTAATGCCTTTGAGCTTGTTTGTGTGCGTCTGTTCATGCATCAACTCACAGTGACATCAATGTTGATGATATCACCGTCTTGAAGTTGTCGACTGTTAGAAACAGACACGAAAAAAGTTTTGGATGAAAGCAAACATAAAGATAAGACATTTAACATTATATTGAATATCTTATCATCAGTGCATTGAGTGTCTTTGTGCATCTAAAAGAGTGATGTCATTAGGACAGTTTCTTCGTGACTTGGGGGTTGTTGTTAAATTCCATTTTATTTGGGCTGCTGTGGGTATGAAAGGCAGTTCCTTCTCTTGACATTAGGTGTCACTATATGTATAGATTGCTTGAGTGGCCATTTACCTGTCAGGTATTCCATGACATACCACGTTGTTAACAGATGTACAGACTGACTTGGGAAAACCCCCGTATCTGAGAGGGGATGGGTAGGCATTGTGCTTGATTATCTCTTGATGCACGATGAAGTCAATTTCATCCGTAGTCATGCCAGCCTAAAAGCCACAGGTTATAACTGTTAAATTGTTTATCATGACATAGAAACATTGATTGCAGAGAGCAGACACTTACCTTCAGGCTGCGTCCAGCTAGCAGCAGTACATGTCTGGCGAGCTGACATGCTCTGGCAAGGCCTTCAATCTGCTCTTGGCCATTGATCTCTATGTAGTCTGGCCATTCTGGGACCAGTCCAGTGCCTACATAGTCAGGCTGCACGATGTGCTACAGTCGAGGAGGAGAGAAAATCAGGATGCAATGCAAAGGATGGATGATATTCTTGTCCCAAGGCTTTATATAAAAACAGAACAATTATTCTGAGAACAGAGACCAAACTGTAATGTAAACTGTTGTTTAGTAGAGGTCAAATTGCCACAACAGGGCATGGAAAATTTCAAGTGTGTATATCTCAATTGAGTGTGATAGTAAAGAATAAAGTATTGAGTCTGTCAGCAAGTCTTCAAGGTTTTCCTTTACCATAAGGCCTATTTTAATGAGAGAAATCCTCAGATGACATCAATGCAAACTGAACAAATATGTAAGTTAACTTCTCAATAGGTTTATAATGCAACCTTTACATCCTCTGCATGTACACTGAAGCTGTTACTTGAGACATTCTTTACAGTCTGAAAGCAATGACATGGAGGTCAACATGGCCCCTCTTTTAAAATCAAGAAAATTTAGAGCCTGAAAAAGGTCAGAGTATACCAACGACACCCTTGTTTTGAATGTGTCTATCATGAGAAAACTTCAAAATAAATGGCAGGAATAATTTCTGTTGAGAAAAAAAAAACAATGATATAACTTCAAAGTAAAGGTCATCCTTTAGTGACACTTATATCCTCTGGCCTTTACAGTCAACATACTGCATAGGATGTGGCATTATGGGAACATAAAGTGCTATACCTCTGGTACATGATAGGCAGGCTTAACAATAGCTGGGCGAACTACATTGTGAGAACTTATCCACTTCCTCCAGAAGAAGCACCGACGTTGCTGACTAAGTAGGGCTTTAGCAGGAACACAGCTTCTTGGACAACAAACTCTCTGCAGGAAACCACACAGTCCTGAAGAAAAGGAAAGCAACAAAATTAATGCTTAGACTGTCTTAGATTTCCCCACACTCTCTTTTTAACTAATTGTTCCCAAGTGTAAATTTATTGTATTCTGTGTGTGTGAACCAAAAGAAAAGCAGAATGAGGGGACCAAATGAGAACAAACCAGTGGTCACAAAAACTCATGTAACTCTGGTGCTAATGATAATGATGATAATTTGGTGATGTAACTTGAAAATAATTATTCATGAGGGTTATTCCTTGCATCTGCAACATGTAGATTACCGTAAAGCCCTCAGTCTAAGAATTTTTTATTGCACCTTATGGATTTGCTTCTTTTCTTTTCGATCTATGATAGTAAAAGAACAACCTTGTTGCACTGAGGGTATGGCCAAACACAAGTTTGACAGTACACCAACTGGTACCCGATATTAACCACAAACATTGCCCTAACATTTGAGGCATTGACCATGCAACTGCAATGTTAGCAGTGGGATTCTGGCCAGGGAACTCTTTCATATCAACCTCTACCTAACTATCCAATTAAGGCACAAAACAATTATAAAAAAATACAAAAAATGTATAACTATGAGTACAACTGCCTTGTACAATTTAGATGGTTAAATTGACAGTTGTTTTCTAAAGTTAAGGATAATATTAAGCAGGTTGTATGATCTACCTCTCTTAGATTAGTTGCCACAAAAAACTTGCACAGATAACAGTGGACCAGCAGTACGTACATTTTCCCACATTGTCCTCAGTACATCAGCCAACAGTGGCAAAAAACACTACCAAGGCTTTGTGACAACAGTCAGAGCATCAGGATTTCTTTTCAAAGTTTGTCTTGTTACAGATGTTAAAGAATAAATTTACAATACACTGTGATTCCAATGTCTTGCAAAGTGAAAACCAGACAAGACCCTTTAGCACAACAAACATAAAATAATAAATCTGACATTGAAGAATTGGCATAATAAAAAACACCATGAGGTAAAGCTATGCCTTTTTCAGAGATACTGGGACACCATGGCCGGGTTACAAACCGGCAAACCTCATGGCAATTTGTACCAAAAAAGTATATTATAAGCACAGTCATGTCTTGCAATAAAATCAAATTTTGTGGCTCTGTCATGAAGAGGGGCCACTGTGGCAAAGTCTTAACCTAAGACCTTTATTCATTACAAAAAATTAAGGGGCGGTCATTCATTTTGTAGCATAGAAAACTGAAGCGGCACGTGTTACACAACGCCTGAAGGAGTTTAATGCATTAGTTTTGTAAAGTAAATTGTGTTTAGTAAATTGTGTACAGTAAAGCTATGACACTGCAGTCTTCCGATACCCCACATGCGTAACGTACTCGGTAATGCTGCGGCCCCGGCTAGCTTCACCTAATAAGCTAATGTCTGATGGCTAAAACACCGCCACTTTACTTACAAAACATTACAGCTGCTGTCTTGTTCGAATGTATTTGTTAAATCGGTAACTTTGTTGTTTGTTTTTGTTTCTGTTTTTTGACGCGGGGGGGGCACGGTTTTTCCAGCATGCTTTCCAGAGTGTAGACTGTGATTCAGCTCCGTACCTGATCTTGTCGCTAGTCCTGCATAACATTTGGCTGCCATTTGTATTTGTGGTCACATGGGATGGGAGTCACGTGACACGAAACACACATACAGACTTTTTTTTTTTTTTAATCTTTATCAAGAAATACAAATGCAGAACAGTGTAATACAATACAATGTAATGAAAACCGCCAGGGGGCTATAAACATTCAGAGGCAGTATTTAAGAATATCATATAACACAAATACATTGAAAAAAGCACATAAATCAAAAGTCTTAATGGCTTTCATATTAGTAGAATGTCTAATAGTTTTAATATATTGTTTTACCTCATTATCAAAGACAAAAAGGAGTGGTTTTTGATTAGTGTATCAAATTTGTGGATATGCCATTTGGCTAAATATATAATAAGATTAATGATATAAAATTGTTTTTTTTTTGCAGATGGATAGTCAGTGAAGCCAAACAATATATGTTTAAAGCAAAAGGAAAAATGCAGTTCAATACAAGTAGAAATCAAGTTGCAAATATCTTCCCTATAATTTGGTGGAGAAGGGGCAAGACCAAAATAAATGAAATACATCTTCAGGGTGTCTTTCACAAAAAGAGCAATTTATATCTATATCTTTTTTGAATCGTTGTAAAAAAAACTTTTAATGGGTAAAATCTATGAATTATTTTAAAAGATACTTCCTTTACTTTATTATTTATCATATATCTTGCTGGCAAGTTCCAAATCTTTTTCCAGTTAAGATTATTAATAAAGGTGTTCCAATAAGCTACCACATATAGGATTGATATGACATCTTTCTGAAATAATGAACATATATGACGATTACTATTGCGTGTTGAAGAGAAACAAATTTGACCAATTTCATGTTTGGTTGATCACTGGGTAATAATGTTGGATTCTATCCTTTTGTGCTTAATATTAAATTCATTAATAGGGATTTAGATACTGTATTATAAGATAAATTCTTGATATGTCATTAATGACCCATCTGGGTTAAACAACTGATGAACCAAGAGTATGTTGTGAGTAAACCAAAAAGGGTAAAATGAGGATTTGTGTCTGTATATGATGTTTTTATTGTTCCATATGTAGTATCTATGTGGGGAAAAATTATGTTTGTAGATCAATAACCAAGAAAGAAGCATCTGTTTATGAAAGTAGGATCATTTTGAGGGGATTTTTTCAACATTATAATTACAAAGTAAAAGGAAATTTAGGCCTCCTAAATTAGAGAAAATAAAATTTGGTATGAAGTTCCAAGTTGAAGATGGGTTCTTGATGAATTGTTTAAGCCAATTTATTTTGAAAGTATTATTTAAAGTGTAAAAGTCTAAAAAGTAAAGGCCACCCTTATCAGATGAGTTCATTATCGCTGATTTTTTTTTTAATAAAGTGGTTTTTGTATCCATATGAAGTTATACAACATCTTGTCAATATCTTTTGAGACCTTTTTGTTAACATCGAGAGATAAAGCAGCATATGAAAGTTATCATCAGCCAACTTTGTTGCCCACTGTTGAGATACCTTTTACTGGACTAAGCTTTATAGAGTCAGTGAGTAGCTGAGTGCAGAGCAAAAAGAGATAAGGCGACATGGGGCATCCCTGCCTCACCCCGCATTTAAGGAAGAAACGAGGAAAAGTACCAGCATGCAATCTGATTAAGCAGTTTCCATTTGTATACATTGTTTTGATAGCACTGCTAAAATATGAGCCGAAGCCAAACTTCTTGAAGGCATGGAATATGAATTTATCTTCAATTGTGTCGAAAGCCTTGTAAAAATCTAAAAAGAGGGTGAAACTTTCATCAGAGCATAAATCTGAATAATCGATTAAATCAAGTACTAGTCTGATATTGTTGGAGATATGTCTGTTTCTCATGAAGCCGGATTGAGTCTCGTCAATCATGACATACAGACATCCACAGTTAAAACCTAAATTGGCTGCAATCAGCCAAATGAAGAACCAAGAGGTATCTCTTATTTGTCTGTTCTGTTTCCATTCAGTAGTAACTATTGTAAAACCGTCAGTCTTATTTCATTTTCAATATGTGACTTTTTTTCCTGTTATATTCACTTGTATTCATCGGCTGTATTTTTGTTTTTTAGAGTTTGGGGTTTTTTTTCGCTTGGCTTTTATTTTTGAGTTGTTTTTTAAATACTTGAAATTAATGTTTAAAAAAGCATCAGTCTGACTATAGTAATGTAATATGCTGGTGGTGGTGGTGGGGATATTTGATGAAAAATACTCAAGAAATGCCCTCCAGATATCCATCCAAGTGAAAAAAAATCCCATCGAAGAAAATGTAATGTAGTGTCCTTTACAATGATTTAATAATAACCATAATAATAAGTTTATTAGGCTACCACTGCAGTGCTATGCCTAAAAAAAGGGGAAAAATTAAAATAAAGCAAAAAGTCAAACATGTACAAGGATACAAGGAAGTTTATTTGTCATTATACAACAGGTTGTATAATGAAATTAAAATGTGGTTCCCTCTTGATTG
>JAQMCX010000008.1:9191712-9236275 GCA_029814765.1 Acanthurus leucopareius | reverse complement strand
TCACACCCCGGGCACAGCCTGTTCTCACTGCTGCCCTCAGGGAAGAGGTACAGGTCCATCAAGGCCCGCACTTCCAGACTCATTAACACCTTCTACCCCAGCGTGATCAGAGTACTGAACACAGTACTCTGACTGTAGTCGTCACTATGCAGTCAGAGTGTTTCCAATCATGTCTACTGTGCAATATATTTATTTCTACTGCTGCTATCAAGCTCTCTACTGCATATGTACATTCTTATTGGCTCCTTGTAAATATATTTGTATATTCTATTCTATTCTATTCTATTCTATTCTATTCTATTCTATTCTATTCTACTCTAATTACCACACAATAACACAGCATAATATAAAATTAAATCATATGATTTTTATTGTCAATATTTTTTTATTCTTTTTTAAAATTGTTTTTATACCATACAAAACTTATTGTATATTCCTTACGGAGACTCATACAAACACACAGCAAAGTCATGGTGTAGTTTGTCATGTAGAAAAGTTAAGAGCATGTAATCGTTGTTTTCTCGTTTGTCCTGTAAAACATTTAACGATTAATGTGAAGTAACTCACAGTCCTGCCTTGGTTTAATCATTTATTTTGTAGTCTTGTCCTGCACAGAAGGCTATCGTTTATTACACACTTTGTTTCACTCTTCTTGAGCTGGATTGGCATAACGTACAGGGTCATAAAGGTCACGTGTGAAATCATAAGGGTCAAAGTAAGGGTAGAGGGGTTTCTGGGTGGCTGGTGCCGCAGGGGCACTCTCCTCAGCTTTTGCTACTTCCTCTTTCACTACTTTCTCTTCAGCAGGTGCCTCCGGTGCGGACGTTTCCTGGATAGGACGGGGAGGGTGATCGATGAGGCAGTCAGGGTCCCAGTATGGGTCACAGTCATACTCCATACCTTTGGCAGTGATAGCAGGAGGAGGAGGTGGGGCAGACTTTTTTGGAGCAGGAGGAGGCGGGGGTGGTGGGGGAGGGGCAGCGGCTTTTATCTCCTCCTCTGTTTTGGGCCTGCAGGCGGGGTTGAGTCGTGGGTCACACAGTACTGGAACACCACCTGTTGGCAGGAAGACAATCGAAGGCTTGCACAGTGGGTCTCTGGGGTTACACAGATAGATCCTCTGAGCATTCTCCAGAGGGTCTGGTGTCGGAGCAGGTGTGGTGGGAGGTGGAGGAGGCTGAGTGGTAGTAGTTGGTGCTGCAGTGGTTGTAAGTACACCCATGACACTTTGGTAACTGGAGGCATCTGGGCCATAGGTCAGCTCCAAGTGACGCATCTGCTGATACAACATCCGGATCCTGTCGATCTCATAGAGCTGAGTGAGAAAGACACAGACACATATCAGACAAAAAACAAAACTTTCCTAATTAAATAGTGAAATCCATGTTAAGCAGCATACGTAAAAACATTCAATCAGCCTCAACTTACTCCTTCAATGTGTCCAATACTGTTGTAGAAGCGGTAGTATGACTGAAAATCAGGATTGCCTCGGTACCACTTTGGGTCAATGTTCCTCTTTGGTCGGGAATTAGTCAAAAAATCATGAGCCTGAGCAGAGCCGATGCTAAATGAACTTCCTGCAAAAGAACTCAGAATCAGGACAACAACTCTTTGTTGCAATTAAAACTCCAATTTTGAGCCACTTTGATTTATTCACTGCAAAAATTAATTGGAAATGAGTTTTATCAATTAATTCTTTAATTTTAAGGATTAGAACTGCCATGTCAATCCCATAGAATTATAAGCACTATGATTCATTGTAATGAATATATGATTAAACATAAATATGAACCACTCTTTGCAACAGCTTATACGTTTTTTTATGAAGAAAGTAAGTGTCAGTAATAATGTTGAAAATCAAAATGTTATTGAATTTTTAGGATTTACTGCATTTTGACATCTTGTCATGCACGCACTTATATATTAACTTTAGTAAGGGTAGCATTCAACCTCTACATGCTAAATTAAATATATATTTTTATCTGTGAAAACTGTTCATAAAAATTCCCAGTTACTGCAGAACTGTAGTCAGTTTTTATTACTTTCTATTTCTAGCTACTAAATAAAATTGTTTCACAATATTAAAACAATCTGCAAGAAAGACTACATACCTGCAGGATTTTTTACTTTTACCAGTGATGTTGCCTCTAGCAAACCTGGTAGGAGGCAGAGAATGTATGAGACACAGTGATTCCAACAGTATAAATAGTACAGTCTTACATTAAGTCACAGTTAAGCTTTTTATCTGTAAAGTTTGAACTTCAACTTAAATGACATATGAAAAAAAAAATTCTGTGCATTTTGCTTAGACAAACCTGGCATCACCATCAGGCAGCATAGCGCCCTCAACAGGGACACCTTGTAAATCATCCTTGACATCTGCAATTACGATATCAGACAAAATCTTGTTATTTTGCATTCTGTCTCACATTACTGCTGATGTTGTTCAGAAAGAGTCTATTAAAGAAACATTTATTATGCATTAATATTAAAGGACAAAACAACAAAAAAATTAATAAAAAAACAGAGATACTTAAAAACATCACAATCTATGAAAAGAAAATGGGATAAAAAAACACCCACCAATAAAATGCCTGTAATAATGATCATTTGCAGAGCTTTTAAACATTTATTATCTTCTATTTGTTCAGTGGCAAGTGAAATAATACAATTCAACACAAACAATGCAATGCAAAGTTTGCCTTAAAGTATTTGAACAGCTCTGCTTTACAACCTGAGGTGGCTACTTGAGTGAAAAAGCAAACTGAACATGCTCACCTGCTGTTGTGTCTCTCCAGTCCTGGTCTAATCTGCTGCACAACGTAACTGTTCATAAATACTGCTGTCCGTTCAGGGGCCTTTCCTTTGGCAGCTGTACTGCGAGGGGGCCTAACTCCACCCCTCATGCATTTCCTCTTGAGACGTGGAAGAGCTCGTTAGCACACTGAGCACCAAGCAGCAGTAAAAGACCAACTTCAAACAAAATGTGTCTACTTGTAAATCCACAAGAAACAGGCCTCTAACAGCAGGGCACCCACTGGGTGCACAGGCCGATTACAGTTTCTTAACTCTTTCTGTAAGGTTCATCGTCCTGAAACAACCCACAAGGACTTCTATAAATTTTACATTAAAAACAGACAAACACTGTGATTTCCTAAATCTTCATGTCTGACACAGACTCTTATAGTTGCTGTATGGACCAAATATGCAAAATAGGTAAGAGGCACCACGTTACTGTAACCCAATTCTTGACAAAACATGCCTGGCAGGTAAAAATTAACACTCTGTCCCAAAACAGCTGGATATGGTCTTTTAACTTTGGTCTTGGCCAGTCAAAAAATAGGGGGGAAGTCTAGTCAACTGCTGTTTCAGTCCCCAAGAAATATGCAAGAATTATGGGCTAGCTTGTCCAAACACCACATCAGTGTAACCTAGCCTGGGAATTGTTGTTTAGAGACTTTAAATGCCATTTTTATTAGTTTCTTCATTGATAGCCATATTTCTGGGTGTCTGGATTGCAAAACACATAAATATGTTTTCATATTCTTGTCTTTTCTTTCTTTCATGGGTGAAACTATTATAGTTGGTTCAGAATATAATGTGGTGGGGCCTGTTTTAACTTGAGTTATAAACAAACACACATCTCTACAAGTATTACCGGAATGATGATGATGATGATGATGATGATGATGATGATGATGATGATACTAATGAGAGATCCTTGTAGAATTTTTACCACAAATCTTTTTGTCTTTTGCTGATGGTGTTGCCGGATTCCTTCAAGCTTCTCTAAAATAGCCCCATGTAATGTAATGTAATGTAACGTAGTGTTTTTGCACTAAACCTATTAAAATTGAATCAGGCTGAATCCTTACCTGCATTCAGACAGGTAAACATTTTCTTATTATTTTCACTTGATTACATTCTTTTGACTTTCTTCATTTTCCACCTCGCCTGCCTGACCGCTCAGTGTTTGTCATTTCAACAGTGAAGCAAGTTCTATCCCTTAAACCAGCAGATCAAAGTAACAGGTGGAGACAGGGAGTCTATAGGGGCTCTACCAGGTGGCTAATAGCAAACATCATACTGTAATTGGTCTGCATACATGACAAAAATGGAGGGGTAGAGGTATGCGTTACTCTTAAATAATATACATTTATTTAACCTGCACACTGACACAAACCAGCCACCCCACAAAATAAATCAACTTGTCTGACAGAGAGTGTAAGTAGAGCAAAAAGCATGTTATGCCCGCAGGAATCTGACATTATTATTATTAATATTATTATTCTTCTGGGCTTGCTAGAGTAACGCTTGTGGATTACTTTAATGTGCTGGCAATATTTAAACATTTACCAACAATAGAATGAGCCATCACTTTAGTAGTGGTTACTATTGGATCAAACCAAACTGAATAAGCCCTCTGTTTGTTTAACAGAGAATTGAAAAGATAAACTCTGTGAGAAATGAAATTTGCGGCAGTACTAAAAAGTATGGATCTAACATCCAGGTAGCTACTTACAGTGTATTAAAACACTTTATTATGAAATAATGTATGTGACCTGAGATTATTTTTCTTGGTGGCATTAAACACTTCCTAATGGCAGTGGATCACAGTATTTCTCTCTGTTACTGGTTTCAATGCAAACCGATAAGGTGACTTTCGAATGGCTGCATCACTGAAATATACAGCAGTGTTTGTTGCACAACTTTACCACCAACTCCAGGGTATCAATTATGGTGGTCTGTGCTCCTCTGATCTTTAAGTGAAATTGCACCTTGTCCTGGAGCTCTCTGCAGGACATGAGAGGATCAGCTCAAGACTAATGTTTTCACCTCTAAGTCTTCATTCCACAGCCATGGTGTGTCTGTGCCATCTTTCCTCGCCAGCAATAGATCAAATTCCAATTCTGATCAGTGTGGTAGAAATACTGAACAGATCATCAGTTAAAGGTAATGCTCAGTTTTACTGTTGTAAAATCACGTAACATTGCAAATAGTTTGATTGAACTTCTGTTATGCCAATTGCATTCTTTCAATAGACTGTATAAGCACAGTTGGCCCTATGTTGGTCCTCTACAGGCTCAGTCAAGGTTTAGCACTGGTCTCATGTTTAGCTAAACCACATGTCAACCACTCTTTTCAAAACAGGCCCAGATTGAAGCTGTATCAACAATTTGTGAGTAACTGTTTTACTTCACTAAACTAGGCCAAAACAAGCATCAAAATTTTGTAAAATAAAGGTCAGAATTATGCCATAGTGCATATGCATAATGTTAATTATGGTTTATGAAGTCTTTTTAGCTGCTTTAGTTTTGTGTTGTGCAAGCAGGCTCACTGTTACACTGTCATTGACAGAGCTATCACTAATGTTACTTGTAACACCTGTGTTTCTCCTAAGGGGAAATAAATTTGCTAAAATTAAGCTAACTCCAGGACATTTGAGCCGGAAATGTTGTACTTTTACTCCACTACATTTATTTTAGTCCTATATTAACATTTGGTGGATATTATATATTCAAAACATTAGATAATTTTTACTAGATACGTTTATTTTGCCACTGATATCTATGTGTTTGTCTGTGCAGTATGTCTAGATTTTGAATGCAAGACTTTGGAGTCTAAATCACGGTAGTACTACCTCACAAAGCAAAGGTTCTCAATAATTTTTTTCACTGCTTTAAAAAGGCTCTGCAGTGCATACAAGAAATAAACGTAGAGCGTTACACTGGTCTGTAGTAAACTTGTGCATAGTAAGCTTACCACAGGTCCAAAGATAACCTTTGTGCCAACTGTGAATATCATATAGGAAGGACATCTTTTTTTAGTGTCATTCAACAATACACACTATAACCACTAGATGGCAGCACAATTGAGCACCGGAAATGTCGGACTCGTTATGTCAGTTCCTTGTTGAAGTTTTGTAGTTCCTGTGTAGTTGACCTGTCAGCTTTGTAGTACAAGCTGTCACTGCTTTTAATTTGTCTGTCCTTCTGATTGTTGCACATTCCGCCAGCAACAAAGCGAGCATAAGGGCGTCGGACACACGGGATTATTCTTTCTTAATGTTAATGCTGTTGTTTGCTAGCCAGCGAGTTAGAGGCTAAAGTTGCTTACAAGCCAACCAGCTTGACAGCTAGCTTGCTAGCTAGCACTCGACGGTAGCTAGCTACGTTAACTGGCAATTTGTAGCGAGCTAACCTGCTGGCGGTACAAGGATAGGAAGCCGCCCACTCGTGCCAAGCAGCATTCCGGATAAAAGAGTGAACGGTAAGTAAGCAGAAACTAAAATTGGCCGTCCAATGTTAACTAGCACCACCGCTCAGGTTTGTTAGTATATTGACTTTAAGGATTTTTGCCAGAGGCGAAAGCGTCCAGTAGCTTTGGTTTGACAGTAAAGCTGCACAACCTGTGTCACCAGTTCAACTCTTCTTCCAGCTGTTTGGGTCACTGGTTTGACTTCTGTCATTACTTTTGACAACTTTTGGCTTATCTCTTTCTGTTTCTGTGACATTATTCAAGTGACCTATTAAAATAAACAAGAGGGCACACAGAGGGAACATTGTGTGAAATGCAGCTGAAGCCTGTGTGTCTCAAAGTGTGGTCCGGGAACCCTCAGCAGGCCAGGAATGAGTTCCAGTGGCTCAAAGGCGAAAAGGACATTGGATTTTAGAAGTTTTTTAAACTCTTTTTTTTTTTTTAACTAAAATATCGACAGACAACAGTCACTGTATGAGGGATCTCTGTGTTCACACTGTCACCCAGAATAATAGTTTATACTGAGAATCGACCATTTGTTTCTTAATGCAGAAACAATTAGTCGATTAACTGATTTGTTAATAGAAAGTTAAAAATTTAACTCTTAACTTAGCAAAATCTCACAACATTCACAGGTTTCACCTTCTCGAATGTGTGAACTTGTTGCTTTTTTTGTTTAATATCTTTGTAAATGGAATGTATCTTAGTTTTTGAATGCTTTTTAAACCAAATAGGCAATTTTAAAACTTCTGGTCTGGTAAATTGTAATGTGCCTTTTTTACATGCTTCAGTTTTTATTAGAAATAATGATTAACCAGATAATCAATAAATTAAAATGTTATTGGCTGCATCCCTTAATGCTGGTAGCTACTGTAAATCATATTCAGTCATACTTACAAAATATCTCAAATTTGTGTCTTTGAGAAGCATTTTCTCACTAAATACAGTTTCACCAGCTACCGTGAATTTCTGTCGCAAAGCATCTGGTCAAACAAGACTTGGCACTGTGCTTTTGTTGCATTCTTATTATAGCAGCCTGTTTCAGTTATGATGACATGTGCTGTCCATGTAAATCTTCTCTGTCAGTGAGCGAGAGTCCTGCAGAGCTCCTGGCTCTCTGTGCTCAGCTGTTGCCGAGAGAAAAGAGGCAGGGGGCTGCTTGTGTGAGTGCCCAGTGTTGGATCAGGTAGCTGTCACCACCGGGATCGTGTGCTAGCACGTCAGCCACCCATTATACTGAGTCACACTTTCATAACTGACACAGCAGTCCAGCCAAGGGTTTTTAAGACCTAATAGCGAGTCTGAGAAATGACAAGACAAGCCATTTCAAAATCATAAATCCTCCCTCTTATGACCTGTGGCTTTTGTTGTTGGTGGTGTAATGGAATGTTTGGAATGGGGCAGAGTCTTTACCCATAACACAGGAGCCCTTGTAATAGGATATCAGCAGTAGTTTCAGTTGTTCCTCTAAGTTTGGAAAGATACTGTGGATGTCACATCATCATCCTGGATGGTAACATACAGGATGTTGAGTAGTGAACATGTGATGACTAAATTCAAAGACTATTTTAGGTCCAAATCCTATTCTACCAGAACACTGATCATTAAATTTTGACTAATTTTCACACTTTTAAAGCAAAAATTCCCAACTTTTGAGGGCTCCCATTCTGAAAATGAGTTGCTTTTCTCTATTTCTTGTCATTGTTGGTTGAACAAGCAGGGCATTGAAAGACATCACATGGGGTTATTGGAAATTTGGCTTGTTGAAATCCTTCATGCAAAAAATTTTGTTTTTCTTGTCATTATTCTCAAAACTTGAACTATTTTCTAAGTATTTATTTTTATACTTAATACTGGAGTTTTGTATTTGTTAAATGTAGTGTTGAACACACCCCTGTGTGCAGTCACAAGAAAATCATTCACTGGTTGTTGTTTGCAAAACAAAGTCAGCTGAAGTCTGGTGAAACAAGGCTGCTGATGCCAAATGTGACATTAGCTTTGAAAAACCAGACCAGAGCAGATATCTGAGGTAAAGACAGGATGTGGTTATTTGTCTCGTGTGTTTAGGAACAAAGCATTTTATGTTGAAACAGGTGGCGTTTGCTTAATTTTAGTTTGACCTTTTTTATGTGTGTCAGTGCAAAAATGTACGTCCTTGTGATTCATCGCACCAAGTCACATACTTCACTAAATCTCCCTCTGCTACTGGGTCAAAGTTGATTGTGTCATCTGTCAAAACCTTCACTGCTGTGTAGATTTACAGCTGGTCTGTATTATATGCGGTAAAATGCTGAATTTGATTATGTAACAGAGTTCATATCCAGACACATTGTACAGAGAAGAACTAAGTCTCTACATTTGTGTTCCCCTTTTTAATCATACTTGAAGATGGCAAAGCAGTGTATGGAGTGTCTAAAGTATGCTGTGTTGTAATAACTTTCTTTTTCTGGCCTTTGACAAAGATGGAGGCTCAAAGCTCCAGCGGGCTGCTGCTGTCCAGAAAGAGGAGAAGAGATGGCTCCAACGGGGAGACTGAGGAGGGAGAGAGGCTTGGGAAAATCCCCAGATGTACTGTGGTGGGTCAGCTCTTTGACTTAGCTGTCACTGAGCAGCATGTTTGTCCAGCATTTTCTTTAGGCTCCGTGCAGGTGTGAATTTATGCATATATGTACTTTTATACCTCGGGTATATTGATGAAAGAATGAAAAGTTAAGACTTATTGTCCCACAGTTACATAATAAAGATTTCAAGCATTTATTTTTTTCTTACAAAAACATATGTTCTCCATCTGAAATCTGTTTTTTTTTTTTAATCTGCTGAGTGTGTATCATGTGTCAGACTCTTTGGCTAAAAAGTAGCATGTTTAAAAAAAAAACTCATTTGCTGTTAACTACATCAGCAGAACCTCTAATTGCTACTGCAGAGTTTTTCAGGAAAGATTATTGAAAAATTGGTGTCATAATTTAATTTCAAGCAGCCAAAGAAGAGAAAATTAGTTATTTATTTTTGTGTGAATAAACGTAACAATTTTTTGAAGACTGAACTCTTTCCTTTATTGTTTGGATTGTTTTTTTTTTAAGGGATTGAAGCACCCTGCACCTTTCGCAGATGAGCTCGAGCCAGCTGATGATAAACCTTATGAGAGAGTCAACATGGAGGAGGCCAAGAGGGGAACACCACGTGAGTCTGATTCTTTTAATCTCTTAGCTGATATGTTTTTGTATGACACTTCCTCTGTCTGATTTAGGACTTTTGGTCTCCTAGGGCCTTTCATCTTTTTCTTTCTCCCCATGTTCTTTATGCACATTCTTTCTGTTTTTCCAACATGGGTATATTTTCTCTCAGAGTCTGCATCAAGAAGAACAAACAAGCACAATTTTTAGATTCACTCTCCACAGAACAAATCTTTGATCTCTGCTTGTCTTTTTCTCTCCGTCCAGCCGACAGACCTGTGCGGGTCTATGCAGATGGCATCTTTGACGTTTTCCACTCAGGTCATGCCAGAGCTCTCATGCAGGCTAAATGCCTCTTCCCAAACACACACCTCATTGTCGGAGGTAAGTTTGAGTCTGTTTGACTGTCTGAGGCTGTAAAGGCTTTCAGAGCAGCAAGCGTCTTTAAGCTCTGCTTCTTTTGTTGTATGCAACCAAAAAAACAGAGAAACATTAAAGAAAGTTCCAGTACAAGTTTCGTGAGTTCAAACATCCAAGAAAAGTTAGATAACCGATAACAATTTAAGATAAGGTTAGTCAACTGTGGAAACTTTAAGTTATTGCTGGATGTTCATAGGTCTAGGTCTATGAATGGGGAGAGGAAATGGTGGAAACTAAAAAAATAAAATATGCAAATTTTTCATTGCTGTACAATAAAAGTAAGCTTAAGTGAAGATAAAATAGCGTTTCATCATGCCATCTGCTCTCTCCCTGCACCAGTTTAATTTTTCTTTGCTAACCAGCTTCAAAATCGTCAACTTTTTTCTTTCTTTTTGTTTAGAACTGAAACCCTGGTAATACAAATCAAGTACAAACAGTAATTTCATTATTTTATTTTTTAACTTATCAAAGTGTGCAGTGATGACCTGACCCACAAATACAAGGGCTTCACAGTGATGAATGAGGATGAGCGCTACGATGCTATCAGACATTGCCGCTATGTGGATGAAGTGGTGCGAAATGCGCCATGGACATTATCGCCAGAGTTCCTCGCAAAACATCGCGTGAGTAGATGAAACAGAGAAACACCTGACTTAAAATACAGATACAACAGTCACAGAAACCTGCTCTGTTCATTATTTTAGATCTTGAGACTTGAGTTCATGAACTGTTGAGAGTTTTTTAGTGAAGGGGAAGAGTAACCTTCCCTGATCCTCTGTGACCTTTTTCCCTGCTGTGTTTTGTGTATTTCTGTTTTTATACAATTTGTAGATCTGAATCTACTGTGTTGATGTTTGTTATCATGACCTCTCCAGATTGACTTTGTGGCCCATGACGACATCCCATACTCCTCAGCTGGCAGTGATGACGTGTACAAGCATATCAAGGAAGCTGGTGAGTGGTGGTGTGGTACACAAGTAATTACAGGATACAATTTAGGATTTACAACTGCTGCCAATGCACAAACCACACCGTGCTGCACTGTACATTACCATGCATTATGATCCATTATGTATATTGAGTAGGGAGAACATGGGTCAGTGGAATATAGCACAGTGTGTATTGTCATACCGGTGACCTGTCCTTTTGCTAGTTCACAGGCAAAAGTTTGCCCTTAAGAGCATGCATCAAATCCTTTAGACACCTGCGTGCTGTCTATGAACACACGTGGTATACATGCAAGTAAAAGAACCCGAAATATCAGAGAAAAAAAGAGAGAAAGTGGAGGAAAATACCTTAGTTAAATAAGCTATAAACTATAGAAAGGCAGGGCTAGTCACTTGTGTTCACGCATAAATGTGTTAAAATTGGGAGACAACTCCTTTAGCAGGTTGCGTTAGGAAGCACCAGGATTTGACACACACTAAAACTATTATTATTAGTGAATGACAAAGATCATAGCTTTCTTTAAACGCACACCTAAAGGACTTTACCGTGTCATACTTTTAGCCTAAATTCCTTCTGTGTCCTCAATTTCATGGGATCATTACTGCCACTGCTTGAATGAAACCTATAAACTGCAATAATAATTTGGGCCATTTTTAGCCCCAGGTTGAAGTAATTTCTTAAGAATAGTTTCTCGACCCTCTGATGGAACATGTATCTGGTCAGAAATGTGTATCTGGTGCCTGCTGAGCTTTTTGTGCTTTTCACAGGTATGTTTGCTCCCACCCAGCGGACGGAGGGCATCTCCACCTCTGACATCATCACACGCATAGTCCGTGACTACGATGTGTACGTCAGACGTAACTTGCAGAGAGGATACACAGCAAAGGAACTGAATGTCAGCTTCATTAATGTATGAAACTTAGCTTTGGTTTAAGTGTGAGTGTTGGATAAACAGAGCTTGGAATGTGAAGGCTGTTGTTTGTGTGTGATTGTGTGCCATTCATGTTGAATATCTGACCGTTACAAACTTCTCGTCTTATTTTTGGGTTTCCTTTGCTGTCCCATCTCTTTTTAGGAGAAGAAGTACCACCTGCAGGAGCGGGTGGACAAGGTGAAGAGGAAGGTACGCGACGTGGAGGAGAGGAGCAAAGAGTTTGTCCAGAAGGTGGAGGAGAAGAGCATCGACCTCATCCAGAAATGGGAGGAAAAATCCAGGGAATTTATTGGCAACTTCCTGCAGATGTTTGGCCCTGAGGGAGCTCTGGTGAGGATGTTGGTTTTGTTTTGTCTTTTGTTTCCTCTGGCAGTGTGACTCATAATCTCATCCTTATTAATGCCAATTAATATTGTTGGCCAGGAAAAAATGGGCTTTATAAACCACAATACACAGCACAGAAAACAACTGGCTTAATGAAACACATATAATAATACACAGTTTATTTAGTTGTATAATAAGATTAGTTTTGAAGGCATGAATTATTTCAGTTAATTTGCTATACTGTCACTCTCTAAAATTTTAAAATAATGCAACATTTAATAAGGTGCCCATTATGGTTTTTTTAGAGGTTGATGGAGCTGTCATGAAACAAAGAGAATCATGTTTCATGAGAAGATTCTCTTTGTCATGAAACATGATATATTCTGCCTACTCTTTGACCAATCAGTTGGACCAAGGATCAGGGAGATGAAGCTTCTGTGTAACACCAAAGCTAACTTTAGCCGAGTCAAGGTTGGCTTTGCAGCAGAAAATTGCACACAAAGCAACACCAAAAAAATACATCCAACCCACTAGTTGTTACTCCCCCCACAATGTTCAGTTTTTCTCAACTGTCTCCAAATTGAATATTAGACAGCATTGACACTTTAGCCGCACAAAACGCTAACTGAGAGTTCAACATGCTAAGGTGGCAAAGACTGACATAGCAGGCCAAAAAAAGCCACAACACAGTGACACAGAGTTCAGCCAGCTAGCCTATAAAATATACTGTAAAAAAAACTTAAAACGAGGTAAAACTTAAAACTTTTAAGTTTGAACTCAGGTCGTAGACAGCAGATTTTTTTAAAATTATTATTTATTTATTTTTTAAAATGATATTTTTTGGGCTTTTACGCCTTTATTGATAGGACAGCTGAGATATCGGACAGGAAACAGGGAGAGAGAGAGGAGAGAGACATGCAGCCAATGGTTGTAGCCGGAGTCGAACTCGCGACCGCTGCGTGGAGGACTAAGCCTGCCGTACATGGGCCGCCCGCGCTCCCGATTGAGCTAAAGGGCGGCCTATAGACAGCAGATTTTGATCCATTATTATTTCTTGTATGGATGTGGGTCTGGATTCGGACAAAAATGTTTGTCTTTTTATTAAAAAATAGATTTAACCTGTTAAGTGGGCTCATAACACCAGTTAAAAGTGCATGGACAGAACTTTTGCCTTCTGACTGGAGCAGAGATTTGAACTCCTCCTCGTGTGCTTCCAATTGACTCAGACTGACAAACATCACAGCAGATGATGTCTTCATGTCTCTGTCTTGCCTCCACAGAAACACATGCTGAAGGAAGGGAAGGGCCGCATGCTGCAGGCCATCAGCCCCAGGCAGAGCCCCAACAGCAGCCCCACCCGTGAGGAGCGCTCCCCCTCTCCCACCTTCCGTCTGCCCTTCTTCACCAAGACCTCCCCGCCTCCCTCCCCCCCTCACCACAGCGGAGCCCGGGGATATCTCATCAGCGAGGATGACGACGAAGACGACGAAAACTAGAGCATGTTTGACTTGTTCGCTTTCCGTGGGGGGGCTTCACTCAGTGCTGCCGGTTAACTGAGCTGTCAAACATTGTGGTTTCCATCGAGCTCCTGCTTCCATTCATTCTCGTTTATCATTTTACTTTAGCACTTCAGTGTCACGTTAACAGCCAGTTTCTCCACCTATTTTTATTTTAAAACCCAATTTTATCCTTTTTGTTTTTGTGTAACGGTCAGTTAAAGTCACCTACCTAAGTTCTTTTAAAATTAGTCTCGTTATCTCATATTTCTCACTTTTTCATGTTGAGTTTATTAGTCACTCACTGTCACTAAGGAGTATTAGCAGGGTTTACACTCAGTGCACTCTTCCATTCATGACAATATGCTTAAGGTTGGCATTGTAGTGTTTTAGCGGGAGGGCTCGCTGGTTTATGGTCATTCTTTGAAACTGCACATCTTGTTTGGTGTGGGAGAGGTGAGCTGACACCTGATGGAGACACTGTTGAATATCTCCCCGGGGGAGGTTTTTTTTCTCTAGAGCAGGTCAAAAAACTGGACTTTTTAATGATCTGCTCATGTGCGGCAGTTTATATTCTGCTCCTACTAACAAGAAACCAACCTGACTTTTTTTTTTTTCTATTAACAGGGAAATTCCAGATTAAATCAAATCTGAGAGTCGAGTGTTAAATGTCTACTAAACAGCAGCTTTCCCATGTTTGTCTGCCAGCTTTGGGGCTGTGTGTGTATGTGCATGTGATGTTTGTGCGTGCAAGCTTTTACACGAGGATGTTTGAAATGTCTTCAGCCAACATCCTCCTCCTGTTAACACATCTGGGCTCAGTTTTGAATTAACTGCGTATACTGTAGTAATAAATTTGCTTTTAAATATATTTTGTCTGCTGACAAGATCAAGTTTTTTGAAAAAAAAGTTTTAAAAACTGGATGCTTTTTGATTGGTGTATAAGAAAGCCATGAAGTATGACCCATTTAAATGTTTATGTAGAAATACTTATTTTTGTAGACTTCCTCTTTTTCTTTCATTGTCCACTGTACAGACGATGATCTTGATCTTCCCTGTTTAGAAGTGCATTGACTGTCCAAGCAGTGAATCAACCAGAGTAAGGCTGGCGTTGCGTTTATTTTTTTGTAATGCAGGTTCTTTCATCACGTTGGTCTATAGGGAGGTGATAACTAATTTTTAAAGAAGAGCTGAGAATTGTCTAAATGCACTGCTTCTAATAAGAAACTACATCTTTTGGTTAATAGAAGTCACAAGCACAAAATATGATTCTTTCATGAGTATGGCTGCTTCATGTGTAGCACACGTGCATAAAAGCTATACAAGGCTATTCCAAAAATGTAGGGCTTTGCGCCATCTACAGTTGAACTATGCATGGAGTCTACACAAGTTCAGAGATGAATGAATTTGGTGGACTGGACTGCACGGTGTCACATAGTGGTGTGAGGGGTCTTGATTTTCACATAAATGAAACTCCAGATCAACATTTATGTAGCTACCTTCTTCTGAACTGATTCTGTTTCCCAAGATGAGCACAAACTATGAGCATTGTATTTTCTTTCTGAACAGAGCCATCATCGCTGCACTGAAGCTATTTAACTGGGTCAAATATTTGAGACTTTCCGGCCTCAGTGTGTGTCCTGCATCTCAAGTGATAAAAGCATGTCTTGTGTTTCCTATATAACCTAAAAATGAAACCTCACAAATGATCTGAAAATGTAATTCAATACTGTTATATGACTCAAATATAAATGTCGACAGATGTTGGATTAATCTGTTCTAGACTTGGTTTCCCAAAAACAAAAATGTTTTCAAACAATCTCTTCTTCAGCTACAAAGACTGCCTCTATTGTTGGAGGTGTAAATCAGATTCTTGAGGTTGGAAATTACTGAAAAAGTTTCCCACAGTTATAAAGTCCTGCTTTTGGTATTAAATGTACAAAAACAAGTGTAATTAGCAGAGGGAATCTAGATTTTGGTGCTAAGCTGCTTTTGGGAAGCCTCGCCTCGATTCTTGTGGAATCTCTTAACGTGAATGTCTCAGTTAGAGCACGATCACAATGAGAGTCCAAGGTGGCAAAGACTCGAGTGGCGGGCCAATAACAGCCACTACTACTACTAGATACAAATGTAAATGTTTTTAAACTGCAAGTGTTTTAATCATGCGTTATTTTACTGTTTTGGGTTATTTTGTTTTATGTCTTGGATGTAGAGAAGGAGCAAGGCAGGAAAATTGTATTAAACATGTTGGCCAAAGCATTTGTTGACCAATTACTTTGTCTGTTGTGGTTTACTCAATGTAAATACTGAGGGATTTTCTGAAATGGGCATTTATTGACACAATAATAGTGAGGATTAGGGATTATCTTTATTCAAAGCCTATTTAAACCTGTATAGTCGAAGGGTCAGCTTTGGGAACTGTTTACTTTCAATTCAGCTTTGTTTCCTTTCAAATGAATAAGTTTTGTATCCAGTTTATTTTACCAGTAAATGCACAGGATGAAGACTTGATTAACTGAAGCTCTGTTGCAACCACCATCACCCATAATCCATTGTTCCAACACCCCACACCCCCTTATTTCAGACAATGTACAGAGGAAACACTTATACAATAGAATTAAAATAAACTATTATAATATCAGCAGAAAGAAAAGACACGCAGAGGGCAGGCGATGTTTTGGTTACATAGTCAGATTTTATTGGACAGAACGGTCACCAGGGCTACAAACATTAAGAAGCAGAGAGTGAAGAGGCAAACACCAGGGGGAGACTTCACCTCACTGCAAACACACTACCACTGCCAGATTTCCCCACAGCATCTTTGAATCAAAATAGTGTTCTTGGTGCTTAAGAAACAGGAAATTTGAGTCACATACTAGCTTATCGGGATGATAGTCAAACCTCAAACCTGTCTGGAATGTTTTCCCTCTGTTTTAATGTTGTTTTGACCTCACTCACTGAATGCTGGTAAAACTTATGGTGAAAAAAAGGCAAAGGAAAAATTGATACATCCTTCAGAAGTACAAAAACCACTCTGTCACTATCAGTCACTCCTCTTTCCCAACTACCCATACGGGACGCTGAAATGAGACTTTTGATCCAATGACCATTCCAAGAAACACATCAAACATCAATCAGTCCACAATACAGAATTAGACAATGTATTTCAGTTTGAAGGGGAGACTACAGATACTGAGGCGCATACACAAGAACTATGCCGGGATTCATTTTCAACCACAACAGCTAGAAATCATCTTACCAGTGATTAACTCAAGGGCTTGTGAGGCTTCTAAAGTAACTGGAGAGAAGAATAACACTGAATAAACACAACAGGGCACCCTTTAACAGACACCAGAAGAGGTGCCTCCAGTCCTCTCCCCCTGGTTCCCACCTGCATCACTTGACTCTTCCTTTCAGACACCGGTTGGTTTACAGGTTTACTCATCACTACGAGATATATACGATACAATGGTTCACATTTTGCATATATCTGTGCATTATATCATATTTACTTTTTTTTTTCTTTAACGATGTAAATTCAATCTCCAACACCTAGTTAGGAAGGGGTAAGGTTGGTGGTGGGTGGGGTGGGGTGAGGGTGGTGGTGGTGTATAAGAGAAACTATAAGGGTTGAGGGGGAGGAAGAGAGACAGCAGGAAGGGGGCAGAAGAAAGAAATCTTAACAAGATAGATGGGAGGAAAAGTGGTCAGTTCGCTGCCTGGCGGGGTCCAGCTTTAGCAGCGGGTTTCGTAGATGCCCGAGCGGCCGATGTACCGCACCCATTTGATGACATCGTGGTCACTGTAGTTGAGCTTGGACTCAAACACCTTCAAGTAGCGCACCTTGAGACCAGAGGGAGCGAAAGGAACCTGGCAAGACAAGGAGAGGAAAGTTGAGGACGTGTCAGGGCATGCTGGGAGCTGTAGGCCACACAGGTTGAAAACCAGTTGAGCTCTGAGCAAGAAGTCTGTGTGTGTGTGGTAAGCATGGTGCAATTTACTTGGATCACAATTGATTGTGTGTATGTGTGTGTGTGTGTGTGTGTGTGTATGTGTGTATGAGTGACTGTGAGAAAGGCAGAGACGTAAACTAATAATGTGTTCTGACCTCAAAGTTCATAGAGATGGGAGGCCTGGCCCACTTCTTCTTATCGTTGGTTGGCAGCAGCTCGATCTCAGCGCTGATCTGAGACTCCTTCATCCCAGCCATGCGTTTGATCCTTTACACACACACAAATAAACACACAGAGAATGAAACTATGAAAGTGTCTTCTCAAGGAAACTCATAAAAAACCCCTACAAGAATAAATAAGGTTTTAGTAAAAACAGGGCTCACAAAACAAAGAGGACTTTAATGTCTGAGGTTAAACAAAGACACCAAAGACAAGCAGTTAATCATTCACTTGACACACAGATTAGTTTGCATATATGAACAGAGCATATGAACAGAGCCACAACTCACTTCCAGACAATGGCGTTCTCACTGGCCTTGTACTTGGCTTTTCCCTTCATACAAATCACCTGCACACCGCTGGTGTTGAGGGGTGTTGGGATACGCACCTGAGGATTTAATAATGAAAAATTGTTTGGCACAAGGCAACTTTATACACATAAAGGTAGAGGGGTTATACATTTTCCCTGATTATATTTGGGCATTTGTGAGCTGTAATGTGAGGAACAGAAAATGATTCATTTCATAAATCTGTTTTTGGGCTGTCTGTGCTGATTGTCATCTTGACTTTGATAAGAGCTCACCTCGATCTTCTGAGCCAGCAGTGAAGGTTTAAAGTTGGACTTGATGACCACCTTCACCTCCAGTTTAGTGCGGCCAACTTCCCTGACCAGAGGGATAACTCGGAACGGCAGGATGATGTCTTTAGTGGTGCGATACCTGCAAGGATGAGGAGGCGAAAACACAGCTCATGTGACAAAATGGTAAATTTTGAAATATTATGCGTTTCCGTGTTCATCCGTGTCTTTCACATTCATTTCTTAAACACATAAAATTTAAAAAACAGACCGTACCACATGGTCACAATCTAGTGTATGCTATAGCTCTAACTATGGTTTGCATATTTAGGCTCGAGTCCAGGGACGTTCTGGCACATTCTGCTCTTGTCTGGATAAAATCAAAGCTTTTAAAGACTTTTCAATTTTCTTTCCATCTACTGACCTCATGAGCTCATACTCTCCATCAGGGGGGATGAAGCTGATGCTACGCTCTGAGTCAAACTTACTAAGGCGCACACACTGGTGGAAAGTGCAGTCGTCGATGGCTATGGACTGCTTCCCACTGCCGGGAGAAAAAAACATCAGAGACAAAAGAAAAATTAGTTAACTTTTTTTGTCAATAAAAATTACATCTAATAAGTATGACACCAATTCATTAAAAAAGATAAAACTACTACTCTCCCTCAGCTAATGTTTGATGTTTAAAAAGGAAACATTACGATGAGTACACAGAGACAAAACTGCTAGTATCATGACATAAAACTATGAACAAAAACAATGACACTATTGTGCAAAAAAACAAGTCACAATCCCCGTTAGGTGTTTTGGTAAAAAGTTAAAAGTCAAGCAGGTAGGTGCGGGGTAGTAAAAACAAAACCAAACATTCCACAGAAACAACCACCGGGCAGTACAGTGAAGAGTTAACAAGACTTGTTTGATGTGTATTGAGTGTGTGAGGAGCAACACTGCATGAGATGTTCAGATTCTTAATGTGCTTAAGAGCTTAGACAAGACAGTTAGGTGTGTAGGTGTGTGTAGGTGTGTGTGTGTGTGTGTGTGTGTATGTGTTGAGGTGGCAGAGGGTGAGGACACTTGTCAGTACAGTACCTTCCTCCCCCTAAATCACTGAGGTACAGCACATAGAAAAGAAAGAGAGGGAAAGAAAGGAGAGATGCATCCAAAGGAAAGAAAAATAAAAAGAAATTGTAAAGCCTGTCTTGTTGTAAACAGCAAGACAACACTCATAACACAGACAAGGGGCTAACAGACAAGGTGGACTCTTAAAACTTGACAATTAATTTCCTTGTCAGGGTTTTAAAGATGGAAATAATATATAAGGCACAGCTTTCAATAAAAAAAACTGTGTTACAAATTATAATTAAAATGTCAGACATTGCCATCAGCTGACTCTCCTTGTCGGGTCACTCACCTCTTCCCTGCCTCATCGGACGCCCCTCCCTTGCCCTGCTTGTCGATGACAATCTTGTCGTTCATGCCAAATTTGCACTCGGGCATTCCACTCAGGTAGCTCTTCATTACCACACGGCCCGACACGTGGGCGCTCAGGACCTGGCCTGGATAGGAGGGGAAAAAAAATGTGAATTTACAAGTTTTTTTTATCGTTTTTTTTTTTTTCTAAATGGGTTTTTCAACTTGGCTGTTTGCAAGAAAATTCTACTCTTCTTTGAATCACAACCTCAGGTCCAAATGTAAACAAAATGGTTTTTAAGCTATTAAAAGACTGAACACAAAAAAAGCAAAAAGCGCAAAAAAAAAAGATGATTTCATATGAATGAAAGCCCCAGAACAGCCACTAATGGACCTTATAGTTCTGTTTTGTCCATCACTAGCTATTAAAAGACAAATTGTTGCTCAAGAAGTTGCAGTGCTACCATGACATCTGATGCACAAACCAGCTCTACATCTGAAACATAAAACACAAAGCTCTGAACTGTTGCCACTAGTTGTTCTGAATGATACAGTTTCAGTAAATCATTCATGTCGGTGGATCCCAACCAGTTTGGGGAGACCACATAAACAGACCTTGTGGTGACATGAGCAGGTTGACGCTTTCCAGTACGTCCAGGAAAAGCTCATTGCGGCGATACTTGATGCCCTCGCGACGCCAGCCAATCTGTCCCGTCACCTGGCTGGTGATCTGAGACTGCTCCTCTTTTGTCTGAGAGACATGGAGAGAAACTGTGTCACTACTAACAAAAGGAGAAGGCTGAACGGCTGACAAATAAAAGAAGGCGAAGAAGAGGGATTTTTAGCTGAGAGGAAAACAATATGACACAGTTCCAGATTAAAGAAATTTTACTGAGCAGGAATCTCTGTGTGTTGTTTATTACCTGGTGCTGTAATTATTAGGTGTCCGAGACCACGTGTAAGGGGGAAACAGGAAGAGAAAAACAGAAAAATAAGACAAAATTTCAAAGCAACTTCTAGTTTGTAAAGTACAAAATTGGATTCATAACAATAGTAATCTTCTATTTCAGTTTTATATTTTCTTGCATAATATAATAAAGAACACTGAAGGAGGCCTTCATTCGAATTGATAAAAAATGTATTTAATTTAGATCAGGTTTAGCAGTACAATAGCTCTGTACAAATGTTTGCAACACAGTTTCTTGTAAATGGTTTCCCATAAAGCATTGTGTGAACAGTGTTTGGTATCATTTTCATAGAAAGACTAGTGTCGCTGTAACTAACTGCCAGCATGAATATCACTGAATCACACTGACAGTAACTGATTGTTTCTCTGACAGCGCTTTTCATTACGAAACACTGCAGGTTTCAGTATAATACAATGCTAATTGTATTTGACAGCTGGTACTCAAACTCTAATGGATATATTAAACTAGGGACTAAAGAAATAGATCAGGGTTTACATCATCAGCATCAATCTACTAAAAATGTGTTTGGGCTCAGGACAACCCTATATATCAATAATTTATGATTCTCAAGGTCCTGAGTTACACTGAGAGGTGTCACTTATATCTTGTCTAGTCTCTCTGATATAAAAAGAGCATAAAAATCTAAAAGCAATAAAAGTAAACAGCTTGAAAAATGACCAAAGTTAAATGAACTCCTCCTTAAAACTCTCTCAACATTAGCCAAACATCAAAACCTCCATGATGGTAGGTCATGAGTTAGCTATCAAGGTACCTAATAAACTGGCAACTGGGTGTTTGTTCGTTTGTTTATCTATTTATTTATTTTTGTTCTCTCAAAACAGCAGGACCAATCCCTAAACTTAAAGACTCAATCTGTTTTACTGACCTGTCCCTTGATGCCCTGCTGGGTAATGAAGGTCTTCAGAGCTCCAGTCTCTGAATTCTGGGGGTAGCCAAAGTCCAGAATCTCTGCATAAACAAATACAGATAGATAAGTGTGAGTGAGAGATAAGATGGGTAAGAGAAAAACTAGGACATGTAGCAATGGAAAAGCTGAGTTTTGTGTTTCATGTAGCAATGTGAAACCACTTACTGGGCCCCTTAAATGTGGTATATGATTGCTTTGAATTTTTATTGATGTTTTACACAGCATCCCAACATTTTTTTCAAACAGGGTTGTAGACTAGAGGTGCCCATATCTCATTACATTTTTATATACACACAAACATCAAAACTATGTTCTCCTACCATCCAACAGCTCGTAGATGAGCACAAAGTTGTTCTTGATATTCTCCTCGCTGATCTTGCCAAAGTAAGCCGTCATGACGTCACACATCTTGTAGAGGAACTCGAACACCATGGCAGCGTTGACATTCTGCTTGGTGACTGCCGCCAACCAGATGTTGGAGCGTTTGACATGGAAGAAGCTGGTGCGGGCGATGTTGGTCACGGGGGATCGAACCTGCTGCCGCGCGTGAATCACGTTCACGCGAAACGCATCCACGGCATTGCGCCTGAGATGGGAGGACAAGCGAGAAAAAAATGAAAAAGAGAAATTTATGTTTGGAGTTCAGGACACATATTTAGGCTCATACATGACAGTTAGACTCCTGTGAACACTATCCTGCCCTGTGACATCCTATGAAGATGTAAACATATTCAAACATCCAGTTCTGCACTGGACTCAAAATAATCATCAGACCTCAGAAAAATACCCACCCATTTAAAATAATATGTGGTTATCAAAACATTTTCCAACCAACTGGAGGAGGACACCCTGAGTCAGTGTATTAAGAAAGAATAAAGGAGGGTTGTTTCGTGTAAAGGGTGATAATTATTGAGAGTGAGAGGAAATGCTCCGAGAGTTTAGGTGACACCCAGGTGGCAGAATCATAACAAAGTGGACTCTATTGGCAGAAAAGGACAATTTAACCCGTGCAGATCTAAGTTTACATTGAAGTACGCCTTAGTGCTACGATGCTTTAGGGTATCACAGTCCTGATTCACGTGGACATAAATAGCAGGGCTCAGTTCAGAGGACACAGGACATTTTGAAAATAATACCAAATCCAACAGAAATGCCAGAGATCATCGCGGAGACTGATGTCGATATCACTCATGTTCAAGACTACAATTATTTACCTTATTCTAAAGATATATGATGGCTGACATTCTATCAGCTGCATGTATCTAAAAAAATCTACCAAAACATCTAATCCAACTTTATCATATCATTGTTAGAAGAACCACGCCTGGAGGTAAACAGTTGCAGTAACTGAAGAACTGAAGTGATCGCCAACATTTTTTAACAGCACCAAGAAGAACAAATATACTAGAAACATACTGGTAAAGAAGACAGAATAAAAATAAAATTTCTTTATGCCATCAAAATATCTAAATCTATGTTTACAGGTTTAAGAGGTCGATGCAGCAACTGCTGAATGCCCATGAGGACAAAAGAACAATCTCTCAGTCTAGGAGGCTGCCATGATGTCTGTCTTGTCCATGAAACTGCTTTTATTTCAAAACTAGAAAGTACTATCTGCCTTATTATCTGCCTAAAAAACATTTGAAAATACATTTCTTTAAAATTATTACACAGCATTTAAACTCTAAATTAAAACAAAACTTCATAACAATATTTTTACAGGTAATTTTAGTGCATGTTACTTATATGTCAAGGCCCACTCTACCCCTGACATTTATTTAAAATAATGCTACCCATCTCTCAGTTTCTTTGTGAAAAATTAAGGGGAGAACCAAAGGATGAGCATACTATATTAATCATCATACCTCATGCTCAGACTACATGCTTTGGCACTGGTAGAGCTTTTTGTGAGTATCAACACTCTAAAGAGCTCAGGAAGTGGTTGCTTTTGCTGGTTTTGACTGATTGGCTTTTGTATCTCAGATTATGTACAACTGTAATGACATGAGGTGCCTCATGCTTGGAGGAAGTTGACTGTGAAATCAATGGGCATGCAGTTGGGGTTTCGGGATCACTGACTGGTGGCCATGAGAAGGTAGGGGTCATGCTGGTAGGCTTGAGCATCTCTTACCTATTCCTACAGGGGCCAAGATGGACAGATGGAGGTAAATGGTGATACAGAGGATAGACAGGAAAAAAGGATGAAGTAAAAGGAGAGGAGAGACAAAAATGCACAAGAGACATTTTCGTGCATCATGTACACAGACAAGGTGAGTAACATGGTGTTTTACTATGGCGCCATCATTAAGACTGAATATGACGGCAACAAGTCAGCATTATATTGATCTTTAAGTTGTGTGTTATCCTTACAACAGCATGATAAGTGTGTGTTGAATTATTAGTATGTTTTCGTTATGAGAGGCATAACATGCAGGAATTGTCAATTACTGTTTGGAAATAACGCTGCAACTTGGGCTACACCCACACCACTACGTTTTCACTTAAAAACTAAAACCATTTCTGTTTAGACAAACGTTTTAGCACCATATCAGAAAAAGACCCTGCCTGAAAACGTACATTACACATCCTGGAAAAAAGACCTATAAAAGGGCAAACTTGGGTGAAATTCATAGTATTGGTTTCTGCCTGTCCAGACTACATGGCAACCCCAGAGTCGTCTAGCTAAAACTAGTTCAGCAGCATTTCCAAAAGTCTTCATTTTAGGGGTTCTAAAGTGGAGAAGTAGTATGGACACCAAGTGTAAAGGTACCAAAAGTTGTATTTTTTACAATGAAAACATAGTGTGGTTGAAGCCTTGGCCCTCCCCTCTGGCTTTATCCTCAATTAAACTGAGAGAGCAGCGGTTGTCAAGTGAACTAGAGACTGAATAAAGAAAAGGATACAGTATTTTAGGTGGTATCATTGGTTGATATGGATACTAGTATCTGTATTTGAAGGATGCTCATTGAAAGATTTTTTAATGTGTGTGGCCCATTCTGCTGATGCGGCATGTTAAACTGAAAGGCTTTAAAAAGCAGCATGTAATATTCTGTTTTTGTCCTTTGCTGTTATCTTCTCAGCACCTCTAATCCTGTAACTACAACAAAAAAGGAACAAGAGATAAAATGTTAATAAATGCTTTAGGGGAAAGATTACTGCTGCCTTGTACTCGTACCCTCATAACTGACATGAGAAAATCAATCTCTTCCATCTCTGTACCTTACCCTCGCTAAATCTACAAGGCACTGAATATGTGTGTGTTTTGGAGGGATGCCTACTGTTAGAGAAAGTGACTGGGTTATAGGAAACAGAAAGTGTTCATTGGTTGTAAGCATGGAGGCCTGGTTTTATATCACAAGTAAATAATGTCGAAGTGGGGAATAATTAACAATGGCGCTTAGTACAATTTTATTGCCACTGTTACTTTTAAAGTAATATTCCTCTAAATATCTATGGAGAGTTGAGGTGAGAAAGTAAACTAAACATATGTGTTCTGTGTTTTTTATCCTGAATAGCAATGATTGAGTTAGGGAAGAACGGCTGATTCAGAAGCCCTTGTTTTTGCCTCCGTTGAGTGAAACACTGCAGGCTAGGACGTGTCTTTCTAGTGGTGCAATCTAGAAACTGGGCATGCTTGTCATCATAGAAATAGACCATAAGCTTTTGATGTTCCTTACAACTTTGCAACAGTGACTATCATCCCTTTGACACAGCTCTCTTTGCTTACAGCACCAGTCTCCTTCACTAGCCTTCAACGTCAATGATAGGCTATCACTAATGACGTGTACCCAATACGACTGTGCTGTGGGCATTGAGCTAAATGACAAATTGGTGACTACAGAAAGAACTCTCACCATGGAAAGTATCACATTTTTAAAATATTTTTCAGGTTTTTAGCTCACTGACTATGCTAGATGCTTTGACTGAGACACATTTTTTCTCATTCATCTTTGACCAAGGGAACAATGTCCGTAACACCACTACTTTGTTTTTTTTTTAGCTGTTTTGCAAAGGCTTATGCCTGAACTATGTTTAGTTAGTTAAATGTCAGTTTTCCTACCCTGTTAAAAGTAAGCCATTAAAACCCATTAACTGCTTTTTAAAAAATTTTAAGTTTTTTTTTCTTTTATAAACAAGGCAATTACCCCCAATCACACCAAGCCTAAGAAAATGTTTAAAAAAACAACTGGATTTTTTCCTAATTTGAAAGTCAAAAAGTTAAATGGTAGAAAAATGAGTTACAGAGTACGGTCCATTTTTTGTTGTCAGTATTTCATTTTCATTTGATACTACTTAATAAGTTGTGTCTTGTTTCAACACTGAAAGAGTTTTCACATGAGTGTAGCTTACCATTTAAAAAGAAGGTAAGATTTGATAAACATGAATTAACTGAGCCATTATCTCATAACATACTAACAGCTGTGAAGAACTGTACTTGTGAGTGTGTTTTTTTAAAATACAGGCGCTTGCATCTTATTGTTCATTTACTTTGGCGAATTTTTGCATATTGTTTCATGTTTTGTATCCATAAATACATCTTTTTTGTTGTTATTGCAATCTGACTATTTCAAATAACATTCTTTGTCTAGGAACATTATCCTAAATGTAATCCTGGCTTAGCTATTTTTCCAAACACATTTTAGAGTGAACAACAAACAGCCAAATGTAAACTTCTTAGCTGGGAAGAGGGACATAATCCTCTCTCATCCCTTTAGAATCAATCCCAATCTGTCCACCCCCACAAGATCAGGATCTTCTCACCAACTTGAAGCCCCCCTCAAAATTAAGGAATGTTACAGCAGCCTTTGTCCTGTGAAAACGTACCCAATATCATCTCGGTAGACCCGGGAGATGAGGACCTCCCCCTTGTGGTTGTAGATGAACAATCCTCCAATCATTGTGGCTGCTTTTCAGTCCCAACTGGCCATGGTGAAACCAAACCCCGCCTGAGAAAAGAGAGAAATGAGCCAGGGAGTTCAGGAAGGAAACAGGGAAAGGAAAAATGGGTGACAGAGAAGTGAAAGCAGTGAAAAGTGAGGGAGTGACCAACAGTACAGGGAGGCGCTTGTCCCTTACATCCGCTTTTCTCTGTCTCAGACACACACTTCTCTATTGCCAGTTGAATATACCCTGCAGCTGCTCCACTGTGGTGACTCATTTTTGATTTGTGCGTGTGCATCCACATACATGCATCAAACATCACTTCAGCACAGGTTTAAGGGATTCTACTACTACCAACCTCAATACAGTCTATTCCCTGTTTTCTGTCAAAGTCAGCATTAACAGCAGATTAGCAGCCACCAGTTTGAAGCTAGGTGTCACCTGGTTTCCACCTACAAATCTCTTGCTCTTACTGGGTTGCATTTTACTAGCAGATGCAACCTAGATCTTATTGAATTACAAATGTAATACAGAGCAAGATTAAAAACCATACATGGCTTGTTAATCTAGAGACTGTACAACTGTTAGATAATCAGTGTTAAGTGTTGATGGCTTAGACCAACAGATCATAGGAGTTTGCCCTTTTTCAAGAATGAAGCTTCTGGAAACCGGTGGATGAAGGACATGCTTCAAATTCCTCGAAGACATGAGCCAGACAACTGTCACAAACGGTGCTAAGAGGAGCAATACAATACAATCATATGCCCATTATTAGTCAATCAATTCGTCAATATGGACAGTGCCGAGTCGTGACCGAACAAACCGTGCACAAGATCTGAGCGGATTTAATCGCCCTTTTATTGGACGAAGTCAAGATGTCTGCTCAGTCGGGCCATTACCTAACGTTCATACATTTTTCATATTTCCTCATTTGTTTCTCGACCGGGAAGCGATAGGTTCACTTGATATGCTTTATTTTAAATATACTTCAGTGTTTACATCATTGGTGGAGTCTTGACCTTTAGCTAAAATCGAAGTGATGGAGAATAGATCGAGTGAGAGGTAACGCTAGCTAGCTAATTTAGCTTACGTTAGCAGGCTAGCTGGCACTGTTAAGCTAACTAGCGCCGAGCCGTGCGGAATTTTTAATTGACTTCCGGTTGAAAAAACAATCAGACTGTTTCAAGGATATTTAGTAGAGAACTCTACCAGTTTTAGATCACTTAGATAAGTATGAATTTATTTGAATTTTATAAAAAATACTCTCGAATAATGTCAACGTCAACACACGGCAAAATGGATGCTTTTATTTTGAAGAAAAAAATCATTTCCGTTACTATTACACTTGGCGCTGCTACATTAACGTCGGCTAACGGAACGGTAGCTAACATTGCTAATGCTAACGTCGCCCCCGAATGAAACAGTTTCAGAGGCAGTGTTAAATGGTTACCACGCTACATTCGATCATTTTGATGTCTAAGCGTCTCGACTTTAGCGAACTTACCCTAGTTCTTGCACGAACGCCACCAGTCTTTCGCCCCCCGTTTGCCTTGGATATAGCCTATGCCAGATCCAGTGGGTTCCCAGTTTACACACCCGCTAATTCCGCTCCTTCCTCCTGGTCCTCTGATAGCTGTCAGCTGACCCACCGTCCTTACGCACAACCGTTCTGCTGTGACAGGAAAAGGCGCGGCTGGAGCGATGTGTAAACCGCACCCAGGCCATATTATCATAAGCTATATTGGCCGCTACTCAATTTTTACTCATTTAGTGGTAGGTCTTTATAAATATCTATGTTTTTGACACAGTGTGGTAGTCCCCTTTGTAAAATAAACCTGGGACTATGTTTGTATGTCGTTTTATAAATGTTCTTAGGCAAGTTTTTTTAAATTTTTTTTATTAATAGTAGGCCCCGGACATGGATGACTGCTTTTAAACTTTCAACTTTAGCAAAGTGAAGCAGAAACTACTATCACTGTGCCAAAACAGGAAATAAGTCTGTCCTTCAACTAATGCTTGTGTGGGTGGTCTTAATTTTTCTGTCCCACAGAGTCCTTCAGATTAAACTTTATATTTTGTCCACGTTAAATCAAATCGACACACAACAGGAGTTTCACTCTTCCAACCACAGGGACCATCTTGCTTACAGTAATCCAGTTCTGATGCAACACACACCTACAGCCCCCTAAAAACACACACATCTGTGCACCAGATTGCCTAACCTTCACATTCCTGATCTTGGACAGTCTGGAATCCACGGCCTTTAAATGCAAATATGACCTCAGGTACCATGGAAAAACACACATAAACACACACACACACACACACCACAAGCACAAATTTCTGCTTTACAAAAATATGCAAAACTATTCAAATGAAAACACAACACAAGACAGCATTAAGTCATAAAACTATATTTATAAATAAAAAGACATTTTTTCCTTGATAAAAGAGTAGTGTGAAAGACTTGGTAAGAATTTTTTTTCCACTATACATTATCACAACACAGAGTCTGAAAATGCTCTGGTTAACAGATGAAAATGCAGTTGAGTAGTGTAAAAATGACTCTTGGCGCTGAATGCTCATGTTTAGCGTTTGAAAATGTAACTAGTTGTGACCAACTACGTGTATAATAAAACAAATGCATTCTTACAGTAAGAAGGACTGCGATTCTCTTGCACTACATACAAATTTTTCCATTTCTTTCTCTCAAGTCAAGCAAACATTTAAAAAGTCTGAATAAGGTTAACGGTTAGTGTTCATTTCAGCTTTCTTTCAGAACTCTTTTCCTTGTTAGAGGTCAGGGAGATTTGAAAGAACGGAAGGAGGGAAGAGGCTTCTTTCTCTCACTTTTGATGCAGACTTGGGTGGGGGAGGACAGAGAATGTTAGATAAGGAAGGCAGAGAGGAGGGAAGAGTGAAGAAAGAACAAATGAAAAACATCCATGTAGAAAAGCGCTGAGTCATTTTCCCCAGCTGCCCGTTTCCACTGCCTCCCTCCCTCTTTTGCTCTTTGTCCTTACACAAACTCTTCCCCACTGAGGAGTGGAAACTGAGAGAGGCGCTTTGGTTCCATCTTGAGTGAGGGGGTTTCTTCACTGAAGAAAGTATGGCCACTACTACTAGAAGAAAAGCACAAGAGAGGAGGAACATTTTCTCTCAGCACACACGACAGGGTTGTCTCCATATCTGCTTTAGGAAGAGTGGAATCAAGGTCTTGGGTTACAGCTTTTGCAATCTTCCCTCCCTGCTGTTCTGTCATGCTGTCCTTCTCAGTCTTAATGACCAGAGAAAGCCCAGTCTGCTACTTTGTAACTGACCTACAATCTGCCTTACATCACATCAACAAAGAACTCCCCGGCATTGCCCACTGCCAGGCGCAGAGACTGGCGTGAGGCCGTGAGCTCAGGGGGCACAGAGGCAAGCTCTCTGCCTGGTGGGGCACCAGGTGCAGCTGTGGAAAGATGCGGGGGCTGGGGGGGCAGGCCAGGGGGGCCATAGACAAGGCCAGGACCGTAGGCTATTGAATGGGAGTTGGCACTGCGGTGGCTGACAGAGCTACGGACGCTTCGCTCACTGGGGGGAGCCACTGAGCGCTCGCTTGGAGCTCTGTGGCTCCTGATCTCAGTTTCACTGCCGCTTCCGCCAGACTTCCGACCCTCGTTCTTACTGCAGTTTGAACCACTGCTTCCTGCAGACAGAGTAGAAGAGACAAGGATTTTCAACTCAGTATTATATACAAATATGATATGATGTTTACATTAAATCTCAGTGACCTACATGAGCCACTCACTCCCATCTTGGTGTCAGTGAAGTGACGCAGGCAGTACTGACCCAATTTGTGGGAGACGCTCAGAAGAGCTGCATGACTAATGCAGACATGGTCACTGAGCATTTACAGCCTTTCACAGGCAGGACAGCTCAGGCATTACTGAAGGCAATTACATGTTTTCATTTTATTACCACAAATTGCCTTACGGCTTTTAGGGCAAATTCTTTAGACTGATGAACTTAAAACTTTAACAGCGTCCACACTTTAAGGAACATGATATTTTTAGAAGCATGTTTGTACAAAAAGGTGCATTTTTATCTCTCACAGTCATTTAGATGATAAACAGATCTGGGAGTAACTTGGCACCAACTATAAAATAAAAAAAATCACCTTATAAGAACACAAAAAAAATAAAAATAAAAACATGTTTTATCCTTTTAACTGGCAAAATATCCAGCAATGGATTCAATTGTAGTAAGCAACAACAAAATGGAGACAGGATGTCTGAGAAGTGTTGTGCAGTCAGTGGGTCCAGCTGTTGTTGGTCAGTAAATATCTGTCTTTCGCAAGCAAACTACTCCTAAAACCACAATGTCTGCTTTTCTATTTCTACACATTCACAAAATAAAACATGTAAATAATGCAGCTTTGGAGCAGATGGAAGAGGGAATATTTTTAAATTCTTGACAGAGCTCGGTTGTTTCCTTCAAGTCTTTGAAGTCTGCTAATTTCAACATCCACTGGAGTGGACCTACAACTGTACAGCATGTGTGGGGAAAAAAATGCATGTAAATATGTACTCATTAGAGTCTGAGAAGGACTGCAACATGGTGTAAAAAACATCAAAATACTGGAAGTATTCCTATTAATCCCTCTTTGCAAAATGACACTTTTATGCCTTCAATTTACAACAGTTGAATACTTTTTACTGATTTGTGTTGCTTTCCAATAAGCTCTGGAGATCTACATTAAGTTTTGTGTTTTAGATTTGCTGAGGGAAAACTATGAATCTTTGTAACATACTGTGTAATACAGCATTTGCAGAATTTTGATGAAAAATTGAAAAAGAAAAAGGAAATCTGCAGACACTGAAAGGGTTTCTACGAACATCAAAATCGAAACCATCACAATCTAGACATGAAATCAAGCCGCTGTTCCGTGTTTGTTTAACAGGTTATTAACACATAAAGCAGGTTTAAACTGCACTCACCGCTGTGCTGGCTGCCTGCACTGCCAGCGCCTGGTCCACCGTGGAAAGGCTGTGGCAGGTCATATGGGTGTGGAATGGGGAACTGGTAGGGCAGGGCCATGGGCCAGGGGGCTGCTCCGGGATGAGGCAGAGGGGGGAGAGTGTCCTGATCTGAGGCACCTCCACTGGAACCATCATGGTCATGCAGAGACAGGTGGGTCATGTCTGAGGAAGATAGAGAAAAATTTGATTTAGACTCACAGCCCATATCTAGAAAAAATTTGACTGTTAAAATTTGAGCTTCTAACTATACAGACACTGCAGGGGGCACAGTTAACTTCAGCACTTTTCTCTTAAAAAACACTTTGCCAGCTTAAGAGCAGACTGCCCACTTACTGCCGCAGAGGTCTCCAAAAATATAGTAACACTGCTCAGAGAAGGTGATCTTGTTGACGGTGTGTCGGATGTAGCCGGCCTTCAGCAGGTTGCTGGCATATTTACGGGCTTCTCTCCGATCTGAGAATCCTTCCACGTGATGGAAGAGCCAGTCCACCACATCAGACCCTAAAGACACAAATACACACACACACACCTCAGCTTATGCATATGTCATCATCAATTCTGCTCATCATGTTTTATGACTTTTACATGATTGAGAATAATAGGAGAATAAAGAAACTAAGAAAATACTACTGATCTGATGCAGTTTGGAGCATTAATTTACAACTATTTCAATGAAAAACTGATTATTATTTATTTCGCACAAGGGAAATTGGTTATGATGTTGTCGGATTTGGCAAAAAAATTTGAAATTCAAAATGATACAATAAGTTTTAGGAATGGCCTCAGCTACACTACAGAAACGATGATAGTAGTCTACAACTGAACCAAACAAATAAAGAACAGAGGAGTGTGTGTACTGTGAAAGGTAATAAATGCTGCACCACGCTCTTTGCTGTCACAGACATACCAATAAAGGCGTTAGCGATGGTTATCTTTAGCCACATCCTGTCTCGCACTTCCAGACCTGATTCTGGGCAGGCCATGGCCTTAGCAACTGTTGCCATGTCGCTGTGGATGGAAAGGTGGAAATCATCGAATCCTGAGAAAGAACAGAGGACACACGTACAAATCAGCACAAATAAAACTCCTGTCAGGGTAAATTAGTTTGGGTCTCAGTCTATCTGAAATTGGATGTACCGGTTTTTAAGGGCAAGGAAATTATCCACACACAAATATCAAATATCTTGAGTATAAATTTTGTTAGGTTTAATGGAAAGCACAGCTGAGTGCTGTCATCGTATGTAGAAAACTTCAACATTAGCCTCAAATAATATTTGGTTTCCTGTGGTCTGGACTGTAACTCAACCCCTGTTCTGTCGTGATCATGAATCAGACTGTATTAGGCTGGATCTTTGTTTGAATTGGATTACAACTGAGCTGTTCTTGACACAGCCCCAACAAAAACTAGATAATAAAAAAATAAATGTCCTCCCTCAAACAGTATTATATCATTACATATAATCTCACTAAGCTGCACTGCATTCCAAGATAAGATGTTTTGATGTGTTTTGAAGTGTTGTGATTTACCTTTTGGTATTGTTTCATTCTTCTTGTTTAGATGGTTCTGACACTCACAAACACATCAGAAAAAGTTTTTTTTGCATAAACCTGACATCTATTTAATGTCTCTGTGTAGTGCAAGTTGTTGCAGCTGTGCACATAAAGAACAGTACCATCCTTTATGCAAAACCTAACCTTTTAACTGGCTGCATTACACTGTGTACTGTCAAAGCTTTTATCAGTGAGGAAACTGCTGAAGCTAACAGATCTCTCCCTGAATGATTGTTAGAAGAAGATTGTAGAAAATAATAGTGAGTGTGGGAGGAGGACTGACTTCAGCTAGACTCTACCACTGATATTTTAGATTCCAGACATATTTCTCCCTTTACACTTCACTGCAGCTGCACTTCAAAAAACTCCTGGCAACAATACAGCTGGCCGATGATCAAAAGTGTATGAGAAATGCACCATTAAACCATAAAACTGCAGCCAAACTTACAAGGTGGCACACAGTATTTTTGCATGGCTTTTAAATCATTTGGATTTTTTTTCCAAGGCATAAAAGCATGTGATCATGTAGGAATTACGCCTTGTCTGAGAAGGAAAATCTACAAAAAAGTGAATCATAGAAATTTGGTTAAAAAGTGTGTCAAGGGAGGGAAGATTTTCCTCCAGAAAGGAAGAAAAAACATCATTGTCCTTCCAAAGATTATAGGGAAGATGAGCGCTGTGAGTTATGGCTTCGTTTTGACAGGAGTTATTGAGCAGATGGAAGCTGTGAGGCTGAACACATTAAATGCTGGAACAGAGTAGTTGCAGGAATGCAGAGAGAGGGCAGGGCCACACTTAACGCTGGGATTTATTAACATGTCTGAGGAAGATACTGATATTACTGCATTTTTTGAGGTTGGAGGGTGGGGGCTCCAAAAATGAAAGCTAAATGTTTAGAAAATGAGACTCTTAAACATTAACAATCTTGAACTTTTATGCCTGAGATAACAACAGTGTAAAGGGTCAAATTTATCTCTAAGTGCTTTGACAAATAGGTTTATCAGAGAGCAGACAGAAAAATTGTTTCATACTGTGATATTGATAAAAGAGGGGCAGGAAAATAGAGAAGTAGACTGCACATTCAAAAGGTCTTACAAAGAAAAGACAAAATGAACAAGGAACTATGACTAACAGTCAAGGTCCGACATTACGTTGCTTTGTATTGAGTGCTGGAACAGACAGCTGTAGGGGGCAGTGTGACTCACGTTCAGTCTCGGGGATAGAGCTGCTGATGGAGGAGCTGGTGGAGGTGACGGTGCTCATGGAAGGGCTCATGCCATATGCAGGGTAAACCCCAGTCATGGCCGCTGTGTGGGACACCCACGCAGCCGGGTCGATCGGTCGGATTGGCTCACCTGTTAATTAAATGGAGGGTATGCAGTTAGAGGTGATGATCTCACTCAGTACAGGATAACACAGAACAGATGGACGTGCATGTGTCTAGAAAGAGTAATTTTAATGAAAGAGGGACAAACACTCACTCCTGGGCAGAGCGAAGCAGCTCCGTGGGTTTGGGTCCCAGCATTTGGCCACAGTCAGGGTAATGGGGCTGATAACAAACCCCAAGAGAAAATTCAGTTATGCCCTTTTTTTGCACCTCTGTTTCATGCAAAAATCTTTCTATATGTTGTTATTATGCATGTATGTATTAATGTGGGCTTGTCTGCTACTTACCCTGGCTTGTGCACTATGTCCCTCAGAACTCGAACTGCATCGTCATTGCTCATGTTCTCAAAGTTTATGTCATTCACCTAGAGGGAAAAAAATGAAAATTAAATATTTAAACTATCCGTCAGGTTGTCAAAATAAGATATATTTGCACAAAATAGGTTCATTATGTAAATAAAGGATAGGCTTAACATGCAATTGCTAAATATCTATACACTTAGGTAAATAACTTTTACAGTTATTCCAATAAATCCATCTACACAAAGCCATTTGTAGGACTGTTCAACATACTCTGCCATACTGAAATCTGGAACAACAATTATTGAAAATGGAAGATAATTATAAGGAGCCATTAACACAGCTGACTGACACACAACACAACTGAACATAGTAAAAAACAGACCTCCAAACTGGGAGGAGTTAACTCCTCACCGAGACCCCGTTGGTGGGTCGAGGGTAGATCCTATCACTAAGATAGGGCCCTATGCACAGGGTGGCTAGGCCATTTGAAAGAACTAACCCTACCATCCTAAAGTCCAACGTAGGCTATTGAAAATGAAGTCGTCACTGCCAGACATTTATTGACAATATAGCCTATATAAAGCCTGGTATTAATCCAGTTCAGTTCTTGTATTTCAGTTTCGTAGTGGCAGTAATCTTACCAGCCTGTGATGATTTCTAATTCATCATGTCACCTCCCTTGCACCTTGGATCATCTCTCTGAACAGTGTGATCACTCTATAAATTCTGAAGTTTGTACCGCGCTCTCCGGGTGACGTCGTCCTCTGCCTCGCCATGTCCCGTTACCTTCTGCCTCGACCCCCGCAGCTCTCCCAAGTGAGACGAGTGCCGGATCCATGAGCGCCTTGTATATTTAAGTCCATGCCGCCCGGGATCGGTAGCTTGCTCCGGTTGAGCGCCTCGACAAACTCCGGCACCGAGTCTTCCCTCTCTTCTCCTTCTGCCACTCCAAAGATGCGGATGTTACTCCATCTGGAGTGTGATTCTAGATCGTTTAATTTATGTTGCAGGGCTTTTTGCTGTTTCAGGCAAAAGCTCAGGGCCTCGGTCGTTTCAGCCGCCCATCTCTCAACTGTCTCCACCCTGGACTCTGCTTCTTCCACCTGGTCCGATAGATTGCGTACTTCTGCCCCAAGCATATCCAGTTTACCGTTGATTTCTTGTCCACGATGACTGATTTCTTGTCGCAGAGTATTGTTATCGCCTCTTAGATCAGTTTTGAGATCGTTAATTGCTTTAATTATGTCTACCGGCGCCATGCCGCCCTGGTCCACTTTACCGCTGCTGTCTCCGGCTGTCGTCATGTTTTTCTGTTTTATAGGCTCTCTTTCGTCTGCTTTTTAGCTTCTAAGTGTTCTTCTCCAATCCATCTATCTTTCTTATCAAGCAATACTGAATTTTAAGTTGGTTTCGGTGTAAATTGCGGTTTGTCTGGGAGAGCGAGCTCACCGTGCATCTGGCTACTCCATGTGCCAACCCGGAAGCCCGAGACACACGTTTTTTTAATCCTCGAGTGCATCTTTGAGTCTCGGTCTTTCTTACTCACTCACACTCACACACACATACACACACACGCACACACCTGCAACAGCATGTCCCCGGGCTCTATGCGTCCATCTGCAGCCACCGCTCCTCCCTTCATGATGGAGCCGATGTAGATTCCTCCATCTCCCCTCTCATTACTCTGACCCACAATACTGATGCCCAAGAAGTTGTACTTCTCTGTGAGGAGGAGAGAAACAAACATGAGCCCCTTTTACACTGAGATTCCCCAATTCTGATGCAAGGAAGACTCTTAGTTACAACCACTTTGCTTTTCTGCAGAGAACCAAACAACACCTGCATAATACTGCGACAGTGTAGGATTTTAGATTGCACATCAGCGCTATGGAGGAAAAAGACACATGATGTGCAAAACAACAGGGTTGGCATCTAGTGGCTCAGGCTCCCTCATTTTACACAGATGCTGATGAAACCTTTTTCTTGCTCCCCTGTTGGCTTAAAGGCTTAAAGGCGCAACAGTCATTGTTACACTGCATTCTTTTCAAGGGAGGCAATAGAGAAGATGATCTCTGCCCGCAGTAACATGGAACAAATTGGTTACACTTGCATATTTTTCCATCTGGTGAGAGGAATTTGAACTCAATCTGTGACTATATGAGGAGATTTTATTCAGCAAAAGGTCTATTTGTCCGGACAGATCTAACTGCATCCTGTGCAAAAGTTCTACGTAGTCAAGATACTTACCCATGTTGAGAGTAACAGTGATGATGTTCAGAGACATGGTTGAGTCTGTGATGCTGCTGAAAGATGAAGACTAAAGGAGAGAATGATGAAAAATGGGGATAAAAGAAAAGAAGTATTAGAAGTCAAAAGCACTGGAACACGAGAAGAATTCTGGAGCTGTTTTCCAAAGTATATGAGGTCTCACTCTGTCCATATTGGAGGCCTTAGGTTTCCGTCGGCGACGGCGGTGTCGTCTCATGAGACGAGAAGAGCTTTGCTCAGTGGAGCTGCTGAATCTGAATACAAGAAAAATGGAAAACATTTTCAGAAACTAAACACATACTGTATGAAATTGATGTAATATAGTTATTCATTTTTACAAGATTAACTGAACTTAAGTTAACACACTTTATAAATGCAGTTATCAGTGAAATATCTACCTAAGTTAAGCTTGAAAAGCTTGACGGATCACAATGTGGTTAAACATTTCTGGGCAGGAACAGAAGCCATTTTCATCATGCAACTTGTCTTAACATCAAATTAAAGCCTTTAAAGCCTGTCAGCTCATAACAAGAAGACCTTTAAACACTGTTTCCATACTGAGAGTGGTGCTTGCCAGGAGTTTGAGCCAACTTAAACTGTTTCTAAGACGCATACTTCCCACTTTATTTAGAAGTCATGATCTGACTGACAAATCATTGGTAAACATCCATATCCAGACATTTTTTGTTGAAGAAAAAGTCAACTTTTTTCTATGATGAAAAGAAAACTATTACACTGATGAGGCTTCTATCCAGATCTATAAGGAGCCTCATCAACAGGATAAAACATCCTGAGAGATGCCTGAAGACTGAGAACAGCAGAGTCTCTAAAATAGGTTGCAGATATTTATACGACTCATGGAGGAGAACCCGGGGGTAACCACAAAAACCACTAGACAATTAGATTGTGCTAATCTCTGCCAAGGCCGATCAACTGCAATTCCAGATGCTTTGCTCAAACTAGAATGCCTGTTCTCATCGGGAACTGCACTTAGGAACAACAAACTGAAGAGCTACACAAGAAATCTGACCTGCTGGTTGCGTCATCGTCCTCTGAATCAAAGCAGGAAGTGGACTCCAGCTCACTGCTCATGAAGGACGAGCAGCTGTCGTACTCGGCGCCTCCACGTCCCATAGCCCTCGATGTGTAACCATTCTGCCTTCCACCTGCAGTGGGACAGTTAGGATGACACACGTTTACACAAGGGGAATGAAAATATAGGTGTCTCTATAAAGAAACCCTGAGATTACATTTAGCGATTAGAGATGGAAAATTTTTACAATACATGTCATTTCAAATTATGGCCAGTTTGTCAGAAGTCAGACTCTTCACTTTTAATCTTCTAATCTGGTAGCAGTATACAGGAATAATCTCTTTTTAACCCTGCTTTTTCCTTATTTATCAGTTCTAATAAATATAAGGCAGTAAAAGTCAATCTATTGGGAAGATTACACAGACAGCAGCAGGCTTGTTATGTGGATCATTAAAGTCACTGTGCATCCATCATACAGTTAGCTTCTAATTTATGCCATTTCGGGGAAGTCATTGTGGCAACGCAAAAACCATTTTATACCCACCAAAAAATTATATTGGCAAGCAGTGAATGTTATGGAAATAAAACTCAAACAAGCAGTGCATGTACCAAAAAAACACAATGTAGCAAATATCTTTCTGACCGTGGTCATTAGCATGTTTCCGTCTTGGCCGCTCCCTCTCTCTCCTTTGCGACACCATGGAGCCAGTCTCTGTGTCATTGTCCAGACTGTCCCGACCGCTTGCTGCTTTCCCACTTTAGACAAGAGACGGTGCACAGAAGCCAGAGTCAGTGTTGAACTGACTTACACTGCATCATTTCCAAGGCAGTCAAGTTCATTGAAAAGCCATTAAAACAACTGCTTCTTGTTATAATCTCATCAGAAACTGTGCTGAGTTGAAACCCTTCTGAGGCTCAGTGTAGCTCAGGCTGCACTCTGTCGCTGAATATTAGGCAGGAATTTTCTTTTTAATTACTGTTATGAGTTTTCAACATACTTTATACACCACTTTACATGCAGAAAAACCTGACTGTACATAGAAATGTGGAAACCAGCAATGGCTATACTTTATACAAACTTATGTAAGAAAGACTGCTAACAAAAGTTTGAGCGCAAGAAATCAGCACTCAAATGTCTAATCATTTCTGAAGAATGACGAAAACCTACTGATGATTATGGAGAGGAAAAAAATCAAGTTTTGGTTAACCCTGTGCAGTCACAAGGTGTCATTCTTTTTCTATTTAATTTGCTGTTTCCTCTGTTACTGAGCTTATTAAGTGCACAGACAGACTCATTCAGAGACACATGCATGCAGCCAAAAGCTAAGTACGCATGGCATCTCCTTCTTTCGCAAGCACGCACACATTACAAAAAAACACCCTGTTACACAATACGATACAAAGCCTTTTCTGAATATACTGACTGATAAGAAGGTGGTCTTGAGTCTCCGATGCCCCCAGTCCTCTCCAAGGGGGGCGCGGCTTCCAAACTATCTGCCACTGAGCCTGCATCTGTGTGGGCCCCGTCTCCAGAGACCAACTGCCAACAGACAGAATCAGGTCAGTCAGAGGGATGAGACAGACACTCAAGAGGGATGAACACACTAGAAAACACACAAGTGGGCAGCAGACCCACGTCAGAGCACTTCTGTGTTTACGCGACATAATAGTCCGTTGCTGAGTGGTATATCTTGTTTCAATGTCACTGTCTTAAGGCCTCTCAGGAGTTAGGAATCACAATGTCTTATTTATGTAAAAATGTATTTGTTTTCTACTAATTTCCTGCTAAAAGAGCAGGCAGCTGTGGATCCAAAGAGTTGTGAAAGAGAGAGCATGTGCCAAGACTTGTGATTTGTCTACCTGACAGGGTTGCCAGAGTTACAAAAGTGTGGGAAAAAGTGTGATCCAACAGAGTATGACTGTGTTTTCAGTGGAAATTATAGGACTGATATTTAACATTAGAATACAGGACTGTTTACATTTCCATGATTTTTTCCCCTTACTTTGAGCACATTCCAATGAACATTAGTCCTGCTCATGTAAGTTTTTTTTCTTCCATTCTGCCCTGAGTCTTGAGTTCTGCAGAATTTGGATCTTATTCATATAACAATGAAGCATGTACATGCATGGTTTGCATGCAAAAACATGTTTAAAAGTTAACAAGTAATCAGTCCAAAACAAACTACAGTGATAACAGCCTACAGTTGGTTAAGGAGATAAAACCTACTAGTTTTTTATGTCATAGATTGACTATTTGTGACTAATATTCTGCCCTTTCTCTACAGTAATACTGTATATGTTGTGTAAATTGACTGCTCTGCTCACCTTCATAGAACAACAGCAGGCACAGGTTGTAGATTTTAAATTTCTAGCACCACATTTAATGTTTGCATCACCACTCCCATCAAGTAAATCACACACTTCTTAATGTTTGGCTGTGCCTTACACTGGGCTTATTAACTAACATTACTTTCGCTATCGATTAATCATTTGGCCAATAAAAAGTCAGATGAATGGAAAAGTGCAAATCATGATTTCCCAAAAACAAAAAAAAAGAGTTTTGGAAAGAGTATGAGGTTGCTCATCCACTAACCAATGAAAAAAGAGCAGTTCAGAATTTGCAGTGCAATAGGATGAACAAAAAATCCTATGGGGATAGATAGAAGACTCATGAACATAAGCACTACTACCCATTTTGTTTACACTCTGATTCCATTACTACTTATACATGTACATGTGAACTGTTTAATTTTAAGCTGACAGGGAGGCTGTGAGGAAAGGGGAGAGGTGTATTTACAGCAGGACAGTTGAGATGTGCTGAGCTAAGTTGTTTGCCTGATATCAGACAGAAATGTCAACTCAATACACTGCTTCCATCTGCAAAATCATTTAGATGAACTCCGTGGAGTGGGTGGATTCAAAAGTCTGGACTCAGGCAAGTAAGTTGTAAAAAAAAAAAAAAAAGATAGATAGACAAAATCTGTTTGTCAGCTCAAAATGAAATACAGCAGGCAAGACAGAGGATGCTGGCCTGTTGTGATGTGATGATAGCAGGCTCAGCCCTCGCACCCCAAGAGGACAATCCATCAGGTCATTGAAACAACAGATGAACAGTGGACACAAACAAATGGACGTACTGTAACAGAGATAACGTCCTGTTGTACATGGAACATTTCAACAGCAGAGATAACAAAAAGATTCACACACATTTACAAAGAGAGGAACTGGCTTTGAACTACAGCCAATGATTCGACCATGCAGTCTAATTAAAATTACCACAACAGAAGGAGGCATCAGGACGAGCACACTGGATTATACACACGCACATCTAATGATAACACTATGTAAATGATTCTGAAATAAAACCTGTGATTATAACCACACTGTGCCAAATTAACCAAATGCATCAGGCTTTAACATCAAGACACAAAAAAACTCTTTCTCCATACTTTAGTCTGCCCGACCTGCAAGATTTAATCTTCCTGTTAGATGACACGCATTGAGGCATTTTGTTAAGGGGTATTTTCCCTTCTATCCTGTGATTTCACTTGCTCTTAATTCAATTTCAATGTTGACAAGAGAGGCTGTTCACCGGCACCAGATGTCTTTTGTGTTGTCACAGGAGAGTCATTGCAAAGAGCCTCTATATGAGACACTACATTCAGGTACACGTCTGTATGCATGTGGTTTGCATATTGTGACTAGTATGCATGGGGATGTTTTTAAAAAGGGAGATTCAATGGTTTTAATTTCATAAAAGTGCTTGAAAACACATGAGCGGGGTGTTTGCATGTGTGTGCCTTGCTCCTAGGATCATTATGTGATAATGATATTGTAACACAGATGCAGAGGGCCTCTCCCTTGAGAGGGAGTATGTTTGTGGTCACTGGTTAACAGATGGGAATCATTGTTATACATGCACGCACGCAGTTGCCCCACAGCCACTTGAAAACACAGAATACAGTGAACACAGACAAGCGCACAACAACAAATAGTTACACCAATCAGAAAATTACTCCAGGATGTATTTTGAACCTACCCATGACACCACACGTCCATTAAAACAGGGCAGCTTAGCATTGTCGTCAGATATTTCCTCCTTTACCACCCTGTAAAGAGAACAAAGCTCTGTTTTAGTAAACCTGGACCAACACAAAAGCTCTCTCAGGGGCAATAAAACATGAGACTGCATTTAGAGGCAATGGAGATGGGCAATTCTTTCATCAGCCAGAACAGACACTGACAACTGGGACAAGCAATGCTTATTTAATAGTGCACTTACTACACTATTTTTAAACGCTGCCAGCCAGAGGTATTCAATAAAGCCTATAGAAAATATCCCTACTGATGTGCTATGTAAAATAGATTATTCCCTGAACCTTTCTGCAAACAAAGAAATGGTCCTTGATGCTTTCACCAGGTTGAGAAAATTACATATTTTAAAGGAACCCAGGACTAGATAAAGCATACCATTTCTGCATACAAGCATGTTTTACAGTCATATTGAATGTAGATTAGGAACCACTGAATTTTGGCTGAACATGAAAAGTCTGTCAATCAAGACTTTATCAAAGGCTTCTTTAAAAAAAAAACAACTCTTATCTCTGAAACATCAGGCATGTTAAGATCTCTTGCGCAGACACCCCTTCACTTGAATGTTAATGAATTCATTCAAACATGTGAATTTCCAGCAAACCTTGACATCAATCTTCCACAGACTGCTCGCTTGCCATAACTAGATGTCAGAAAGTACCTCAACAACACTGTCAAAAAGTCTAGAGGACAAATCAACCCAAGACCAAAGGGGATGACAAGATTAGCTGTTCCTTTCAGAGAAGACGGAATAGTGATGACTGGTTACTGAGACTTCCTTTTAAAGTCAAGGTAAATATGAGCGGCAGTCTCTGTTCCAGTCCGACAGGTTGCTCAGCCTATACCACAGCTTGGAGTAAAGGCTTCTCTTGATTAATTCACAAATGTACTTCCACACTTTTTACATGAATAGCTGTGGGTCCCCTCAAAACATGTCTTTCCCACTTGCAAATGTTAAAAAGTTGATGCCCCACCCTAGTTTGAGTTTAGCCAAAAACAACTTTGGAAACCTGGCTGAAATGTTTGAAAAACAGTACATTCACCATTTTTCTAACTCTGTAAGAACGCATTGTGTGGAGGAACATAAAACGTCTACTTTTCCAGCCATGTTTTAACACAAAAGGACACGCTCATAAAGCTGCCAGAGTGATGAACAGGGCATTCCTGTGTCCAACTCTGCATTCCTCGGGCTAATAGACAACAACAGCAGGGGCCTGCTAGACTCACTGAGTAACTGAAACTGACCGTTTACATTCTGACGTTAGCCTGTTAGCAGAAACATACCATAGACTAACATTGGCTACACCGCAACTGTCAGTAGTCACAGCACAACTGCTTATTATCAGTGTTGTCAACGGCCCCTGTTGTCACTTTATCTAATATGGGTCAAAATTTCATTCAGCACTCTCGCTGGTGTTCGTGAAACTGACAAATACCAAACTTGGTCAGACGAAGTCAAGGCACAAGAAGCATACGCTAGCCACACAGGCAATGTAAACAAACGGGGTCGGGACGCTAAACAGACCTGCTAACGCTGCGAGCTCGTCGCTAGCAGCTAACAAAGGAATTGCAATGGAAGTAGCTAGCTAATGATCGACAGTCAGACAACGTTAAAACAGATGACAAGCAAACTGGAGGGGGTAACAACTAAGTAAACGTTAAGCTAGCTACCCTGACGGAGAGAAAACCCAAGGGTGTTATGCGGTTTCCACGCTAAACACAATAACCCTTTAACAGTTACCCGAAGTCATCGTCCATAGATTTGAAGAAGAATTTGTAATTTGGTTTCTTGAGGACATTTTTGAAGTCTGCCAGAGTGACTTTGTCCGCCGGCACCGACAGTTTCACCAGATACGGTGTCTCCTGGTCGTCGAGGTGGTAGATAATTTTGGTCTCCCCCATCTCGGACTGCGGCTAAGGCGAGGCAGGCAGGGTGCATCAAGCCGAGGGCCTGGCAGGCTCCCTCTCGGGCCCCGACTCCCCGTGGCGCTGGCGGCGGCTGTGCCGTGGTCCTCCCGGCTCTCCCTGACTGACCGACACGCTGCCTAGCCCTGGTTCTCGCTTTTTTTCACGCCAGCTCGCTAATGTTACGCCTGCCTTTCTATTAAAAAAAGCACCTTGCTCCTCCACAAAGCGTCCAATCACCGTCCGAAGACTGAATCGCGTTTGTCCTCGTTTGAATCAAACTTCCAATATGCCGCAGGGTGCTTAGAAATATCTGGAAAGACACGATCTGAAAATGCAGGAAAGATAAACAATCTCAGAAAGATCGGTTTTCCATTCTCGCTGGCTGCCAAGCTCGGCACTTTGTTGCACACGAAACTACATAAAATCGTCCAGGCCTGGATCGGAGGGGCGCCATCCACAGGAGAGGAGGAGAGTGACAGCTTTCCGAGGTATTATGCTCTGCTGCGGTG